>PVJA010029911.1:0-26240 GCA_004027025.1 Myocastor coypus
AAAAAAAAAAAAAAAAAAAAAAAAAAAAAAAAAAAAAAAAAAAAAAAAAAAAAAAAATTAGGGGCTGGGGAGATAGCTCAGTAGAATAATTGCCTTGCCTGGCAAGTGCAAGGTCCTGAGTTCAATCCCCAGTCCTGAAAAAAACAAACAAACAAAAGTGCCCCCCACCAGGCAGGGTAGAAGCATGGAGCAGATCATCCTGTACACAGCAGCGGCCCAGCCCCTCCTACAGTCCCTATAAAGAGGGGGCAGCATCTTGAAACCTCAAGGAACTATGAGCTAAATAAACCTTTCCACCCCTAAGCTTATGTGTCAGGTGTTTGTCCCAGCAATGATAGAATAGTAACTAAAACAGAATTTGGTACCAGGAGTGGGGTCTTTGCTGTGGCTATACCTGACCATGTGGATAACAAGCTTTTGGGGATGGTTTATGGGAAGAAATAAGAAAAGTTTGGCAATGTCACCTATGAGTAAAGCGCTGGAACAGTTTTGGCACTTCTGTAGGGGAGGTTCTGGTAAGAGCTCAGACCAGAAGACTGATAGAAAGCCAATCTGTAAGGACCATGCTGGGGAGGTTTCTGCTGGGAAGAAGGACTGCATTGGTTGTTGGACCCCAGATCATTTGTGTTTTGGCTTAGCCCAAACGTTGGCAGAATTTCGCCCTTGTTCAAAGACTTCGCCTGAGACTGAAATTAAACAGGGTGGACTAATTAATTTTTCAAAGGAAGTTTCAAAGCAGTCAAATATCGTGGCAGTAGCATGTTTATTGCTGAGGACTCCTAGTCAAATATATGTTGACAATGAAAAGCAAAGAGACCAGAAGCATGATTTAAAATGTTGTGAATTTTGCCAGAAAGAAAGAGCCAGGAAGGCTGTGGACTGCAGAGATAGAGCTGAGATCTCCATTGCCCAGGAGAAACAGGAGAGTAGCCAAGATGTCCTGAGAGCATCACTATATTCTGTTTCTCTCTCCCCGAACATGATACGATATTCTGTTCTGGTCAGGATTTTACTAGAGGAACAGATATAACACAAGATGTGCCAGTTCCAGAGTCAGATGGGGAAGTGTGCTGAGAGCATCTGCACACTGCCAACTGAAGGATTGAGCTCCAAGGCTTTGATACTCACTGCAGTGTTCCATTCCTACTGGTCTCTACTGGTCTTAACCAGTTTCTACCAGTTCCTTAGTCTCTAATAGTCAGCCATTGTACCTGAAAATGAAGGCAGAAGAATCTACTATGGAAATGTGAAGAGTCCAAAGTAGAGGTTGACAAGTCTGTGCAGGAAGCCAGGAGATAAAGTCCAAACTGAGTTATTCTGGAGTAGGGCCCTCATGGCTCACAGCATGAAACAGCCAGGCAATGCAGCCAAGTTGATAAAATGTATCTACTACCAGACATCCAGCCGAGTTGACACAATGTATCAACTACTAGAACCCTGTACTAAATACATAAAAAAGAAGAAACAAACTCACACCCAGACATATTTAGAAAAGATAAAATACTTTTGTCCATATCTGATAGAACAAGAAGACAAAAGTTTACCCCTGATGAAGGTAATTATTATGTACTGCAGCTTGTACTACTAGAAAAATGAAAGAAAAAATAAGACAAAGTTTAGAATTTTGAGCAACATAATAAACTCATTATGAAAGAATTATATTGGTAGTATCTTCATGTTTAATGCGTTAGAAGGAATGCTTCATACAAATTTACCTTATAAACATCATCATCTACTTCTAAACATGAAATAAATTATTCAAACAGAAATTTGGGATGATCACATCTTATTAATGTGATGTATTTATAAAATATCTCTCTGTGCCTATTATAATTTTCTCTACATTAAAATCTTTATATGATGTTAATGTAATTACTCCAGCCTTATTTAGGTCATCATTATATGGTATATATCTTTGAAATGTTTTACTTTCAATATTTTGCTTCTGTCAGTAGCCTTCAGGGACAAGTGCGCATGCACACAAGTGTGCACCCATGTGTGTGTGTGTGTGCATGTGTATGTGTGTGTTCAATGTAACTCTCTCATGGCTTCAGTCTTCTAATTGTAATACTTGGTCAATTTATATTTACTAGAATTACTGATACATTTTAATTTAAACCTACTCTTTTATTACTTTTATAAATTCATACTTTGGTTAGTTATTCATGCTTTCAGTATATTTAGTGGTTTCTAGATTATTTTTACTACTGCATTCTCTAATTCTCTACTTTTATCCTTGGCTCTGCATAACTGGCACCCATCCTCACACATGGATTTTAAAACTCATGTACTATATTTTATTTCCACAATTATGTTTATTTTTGAAAATTCTAAGTCTTAGCCAAAACTCTTGATTATATTCTCTATTCTTTTTAAAATGTTGCAGTTATTTAAAAGTTCATGTTTCATAACTCTAACAAATTTTCCTTCTATATATCTGTTTAATTTTTTTCTTGAGTGTCTTTTTTTCACATTTGTTCATTCAATCTTCATTCTAGGAATGACCAGGGCTATTTTTTAAATGCTAATGTGGCATATGAAGTATTTTGGAGATACTTCAAAGTTTTTGATGATGTTAATCCTCCCCATAGCACATTAAGTTGTTTTGGATGGACTAAAAAGATCACTTTGATATAATCAGGTAATATATATCAGAATTTCTTTTAATCTATCTAAGGCTAATTCTGCTCACTCATCCTCCTAGAAGAGTCCCTTAAAGAGTCCTAGAGTAAATCCTAGGTTTTCACTAGCTCCACAACACATTCATAGACTCCTTTGACTCCCCTAAGACTCATGGTATTGTTAGTTTTTTTTTTTTTTTCAATTTTGTAGCAGATTTTATGGGAAAATGTCTTAATGAGAAAAGTGGCAAAAGATATCAGGCTTTTATTATTTTGAAGATACTAAGCTCTCAATTTTTGGCTGCCTTACTGCTCTATAAGGACATCAAAATTATTTTTAAAAAAAGTATTGAGCTTTTGAACTTTTACTTAGTGAGTAGGCTTCTGGAAGCATGATTTCAAGGACAACTTGTATACCTTTTAAAACTGCAACATTTTTCTCTATTGTCTCCAGAAAGATTTGGCTATTTGTATTGAGTAACTAGGCTCAATTTCAACTGACTGTCTATAACTTACAAAAAGAAACAGGAAAATATTTTTTTTTATCTTGGAAAAGATATGTTCCCTACTCATCCAACCATAAAATTTTATTAACGGAATTTTTACTTTATTCTTCATATACAGCAAAAGATTTCTTTGGGCTCGATTCAAAATATATTACATTTCATCCATAAAAATCTTTCGTTCCTAGGAAATTATTGCAGTTTATATCAAGAAGGGAATTCCCATTAAATTCTTCTTATAGCCTTGAATGCAACAGCCTCAATAATTGCTGGGAGATACATTAAAAAAAAAAAAAAAAAAAAAAAGGAAAAGCCTAGTAGCAGCAAAATAACTTACAACTTTGTATGTGATTTTATATTTCCAATATATATAATTGGCAGATGTCCATGCATCTTTTGCTGCCACCCATTTGAAAAATATCATTTGTATATTTCTCAGAAGGGTCAGTATACGGCTTTGTTCAGCTCATGACAGGAAAAACTCAAGTTTTGTACTCTGAAACCACAGAACCAAAGTCTGCGTGGCTTCATTTTTAAAAAAGCTACAAGAACATAGGGTGGCCCAGGGGCGCCTGAACCAGGGAGGCAACTTCAAATTACCAGACACATCTATTATGAAGTGTTGAAAGGAGAAAGAAAAACAAGTAATAAAGTTACAAAATAAGGTTTATTTTATCAAAATTAAAACTGCTTCCTTCCCTCCACTTCAGAGTAACCTTGAAATGCACAGCCCAAGGATTACAT
This sequence comes from Myocastor coypus, assembly GCA_004027025.1. Lineage (NCBI taxonomy): Eukaryota > Metazoa > Chordata > Mammalia > Rodentia > Myocastoridae > Myocastor > Myocastor coypus. Next base: position 3,869 of record PVJA010029911.1, read on the forward strand.
TGCTGTGGTCCCTTAGCAGTTAGTTCCGCAGCAGGAGGTGCCTGCTACAGACAAAATTATAAGGTTAGGAATGTTCACAATTCAGTGACCTGATTGGCCGGCTATTCCTCAGAGGCTTTAGAATCAAATATTTATACTTCTAAATGGGGGCAAAGAAAGGAAAATGGTTCATAAAGAGAGTCCCAACACATGTATTATTGAAATAACAGATGGAAATATTATATTTTTGAAACATTCTTTCTATAAAATCCTTTTGAAGTGTGTTTTTATAGGATAAACTAGGCCAAAAGTAGAGGAAAAGGAGAGAGAAAAAGACTTTATTTTCCAATGTTAGTGTCAACAGAGTATAAAGATAGCACTTCCTAAAAAAAAAAAAAAGGTCTATCAGAAAGTGTGCTACAGCACCATGTGGTTCCAAATTCTCTACTCCACACCAAAGTCTCAGGGAAGAAAAAAATTACAAATCCATTTGATGGTTGCTGCTGTTTGAGCTCAGTTTTAAATCTTGACTTTCAACATCTTGACAGAAAGTGTGCATTAACTTTCACTGAATTTTTCACCTTTCCTAAAATGATTGAAACCCAAGCTAAGACTCAGGACTTTGTCCCCAAAGAGCTGTTGGTTGCTTCATCTTTGCTGAGATGTGGGTAAGAAGCTATGGACTTACTTCACATAAATAATATGGATGGAGAGATGTACGATGCAAGGCAGGCGCACAAATGACAAATTCATGACACTCACTGAATTTCCCTATATATGGGAGCTGGTACCCATGATAGAATTAAAAGTTCAAAATTATTCTGTTGTCTTTCCAAGAAAAACGTCCCTATCCTAGACAATCATTAGACAGTCCAACTTCTCCACCTATTGGCTCTCAGACTATGGCCCCATTATCTTGCTAGTCAGCTATTACTATTTCAATGGTATGATATTGTGACTTATTGCATGGCAACTGGCAGTTACGCTAACCAAGCAGACACCTGTCTGTGACCAACTGAATACAATTTTTAGTTGACTCAAATTTTAAAGGGACCAAAGGGAATGCTACACTAAGAGAAGAGCTAAGGTGCAAGAAATGAAAGAACTTCCATTTGTCTTTCCTGTCAAAGACCAGGCTACTGATAGCTATACTACTTCAGGTGAGTTTGGGGGGTGATGGATTTAGGCCTTGAGAGCTAAACAACAGCAAAGGGAAAAAAAAAATCCCAATAGTCTGTGGGCTCTGAAACAATCAAATAGCAATCTCTGAAGAAAGAAAGGAGGAAGAGAAAAGGAGATAGCCGCTCTTCCCTCCTACACACCAGTGAAGTTAGCACAGAACAAGGCAAGAAGATGCTTTAATTTTTTTCTTTTCTTTCTTTCGTTTTTGTGAAGGCGAGGCGGTAATCAGGAATGGAACTTAGGAACTTGCACTTGCCAGACACTAGCTGCACCACTGAACCGTATCACTGGTCCTAGAAAATACTTAAGTAATGGTTCAGTACACTCAGGGAATTGACTCAGAAAGCCTCTGCAGCATAGAGTTCAGGCCAGCAGCAGCAGGACTCAGGGAAGCCATTTCCTGTACCTGTTTTGATCACAGGGCTCTGGCTTGGCAAGGTTTTCACTAGTCTTGCGGTTTTCTGGTCGTGCATCAGTATATTCTGGCTGAAACACTTAGCTTCAATCCATCCAGTCACCTCACCAAGGCTTCCCAGAGCCGTTGAACTAGATTCCAAGGACACGATGGCTGCAGCATGAACTTTGAGTGGGAGATTTGCCACCGGGATGCAAGCTCCTCCCCTCCTTGTGATGGCAATCTTAACGGAAAAAGGAAAATCGCTTCTTCAACACAGTCTGCAGTAGAAACGTGTAGGCAACTGGATAAAAAACAGGTTCCTTATTCTGGGAGGACTACAAGTTCTACCCAGGTGAAATGAAGACTGAACATCTGTTTTTAAGACACTCTCTGACAATTCTGACCCTCAGTCAGTGTCTAGTACAAAGTCACCTAGTTTCATAAATTTGGAAACTCAGACCCAGAGAAACTCACTCTGGCAAGGCAGCGCCAGTGCTCCGCTCATCTAGGGCACTCTTTACCATACCGCATGTGCTCTAGCCTTCTATGTCTGGTTTTATAATCGGACTTGGTTTTCCTACATGCTTTGGTCTCACAGAGCGCTCTGCAAAGGACCTGCTCTGCCTGCAGAAGGTCACTGTCCAATCCTCTTTCAACTCAGTTAGTATCAAAAATTGGTATAAGTTCAGGACAGAGAAGGAACTGTCCTTGTTTTTAGTGAGAATATTTAATATGGGCAGAGACATTGGCAGTTTCAATAGCTCAGACATGAAAACACAAAAAAGCAAAGAAGAAGGCTTTTTACGGTATTTTAGTGGGTGATAATTTTGTAGAATCATGTAAAATTTCCAGAGCTTTTCATAGAATAGGTTTTCTGTGGGGTGATGACTTGAAAGTGAGAAAAAGTCGCAAAAGCTGAGCAGAAGACTGGAAGATTTCCCAATAAAAATAGGTGATTTTACTTTAGAAAATGTATGGCAATAAAAGCACTAAATGTTATAGCGGGTCGGAACCATCATAAGCTGAAAGTGGAACCAGCCATGATACCTGCTTCATCATTCACACTCTTGTAGAACAGAATCCAGGCTGGGCCAGAAGTCACAGTCTACCTGAAAGTAGTCATAATACTATCTTATTAAGTTCATAATGGTATATACAGAGAAGGTAGTTTTTAAAGGCCACAAGAATGTAAGTAAGGCTGGCAGCACAGCTTCTGGAGTTAGACACATCAAAATAAAATCTGAAATCTGCTCTTTACTAGTTGTGTGGCCTTGTGGAAATTATTTAACTTCTTTGGGTCTTAATTTCCTCATCAATAAAACGCAGCCTTACAGGGCTCTTAAAAATAATAAAGCATGGAAGGAGGGAAGAAGAATTGAAGAAATGCTGGGGTTACTGAAAAAATAAAAAGCAAAGGGAAAATTCAAGTGAACTAAGAAAAACTATACTACTTAGTTTAAGAGGAACAAAAGAAAAACTAAGAAAGAGAGAATATGAACTAAATTATTTATAAGATGATCAGCCTAAAATCTCAATTTGAGCTTTATTAGGAAATTCCCTGAGTTCTGTACCCATAGCAAGCTGAACTAGGGGCCAGTGAGATAGCTCAGAGGTCTAAAACACCTGCTTAGGCAAGCATAGGCAACCACAGGGACCACAGTTTGATCCGCGGCACCACATGCTGCACCAGTCCCTCCCATAGGGCAGGCTGAGTTGGCCATAGATAGATAGAGAGATAGATAGATAGATAGATAGATAGATAGATAGATAGATAGATGAAGGGGTTTTTTTTAAAGAAAGCTGAACTAAATCTAGAATTATGTAGATCGTGAAACCTTGCTACAATACACATATACATTAGCTAAGCCACTGAAATTATATAATTTTGTATGTTTTGTTCACTGCCCTGTTTAGTATTGCAAAATCAATGTGTGAGCTTATGGGATTTAATAGGATCTCTAGAGCATGAATTTATTAGACAGTTTGTAGGTTCAGAGGTGAGAGAGTCCAGAGCGGCGATCTGAGCACTGAAGAGCCCTCACCAAGGCTCCTGCAGTTGCTCAGGCCAGGGAAGCAGGAGCCACAGAACAAGCAAGATCAAGGACAAGGGGTGCTCTCAGGTTGGGGGCCTGGAAGCTTCCTAGAGAGTCACTGGTTATGAGTCCGTATTGAGAGATTGATGTCCTTGGGCAGTGGCAATAGCAAAGGATGCATCTGCTCAAGCAGGCTAGAGCTCTACCTACAGGGATTGTTTTCCTCCTTCCCTTTTATTTGATGCAGGATGCAAGACTTGTAGATGGTGCTATTTACCCACTTTAAGGCATGACCTCCCCCTGAGTTTCTGACTCACCTGCCAATGATCTCGGGTCACTCTCACAAGTTTTAATATAAATAACAAAGTTCCCAATAAATAGAAGGTATTATTGGTATTATCTCAAATTAGATGACATGACTGGGAGTGTGGCTTAGTGGTAGAATCCTTGCCAAGAACATAGTAGGGGTTTGATCCCTAGACTATTATTTTAAAAAGATGTCAAGAAAGTCATAATTTTTTCTTAAATATTTCCAAAACATCGCTACTATAGCATGGAGACTTGTTATATAAACAACAATTTATTACTATTGAATTTTAAAGTTATTGAATAAAAGGGAAGTATTACCAACCTGGGCCACAAAGTGAGCTCAAAGGCAGCCTGAACTGTATGAAGAGATCCTATCTGTAAAAGACGAAAGAAAAGAAAAGGAAGATGAAGATAAAGATAAAGATGAAGATGAAGAGGAAGAGGAGGAGGAGGGGGAAAGGAAGAGGGGAGAGGATTGGTGAGTAAGGGGGGGAGGAAGGGAAAGAATCTTAGCACCCTTTCCATTGCTGTAACAAAATGTCAGAGAAGGAATAAATTCTAAACAATGGAAGTTAACTTGTCTCACAGTTCTGGAGGGCAGGAAGCCCAGCATCAACAGGCCACTGCTGGTGAGGGCCTTCTTGCTGTGTCATAACTTGCCAGAGGCATCATATGATGAGATCATTCATAAGAGTCATGAGCAAGTGAGAGAAAAAGGAGGTAGAAGACAAGGAGGAGGAAGTGGAGGGCACAGAGAGAGAGAGAGAGAGAGAGAGAGAGAGAGAGAGAGAGAGAGCAGAAGAGGCTGATTGTACAAGCCCACTGTCTCTTGGTAACTTCCTGCACCTGTGACAATGACATTAAAGCACTCCTGAGAGTCCATCCCTTAGCGCTAATCATCTCCTAAGGGTCCCACTTTTCAACACTGTTGCACTGGAGATGAAGTTTCCAACATGTGAACTTTGTGGGTAAGTCACTGTTTTTAGTTGTTGTAACATGAAACCTAAAACTACCTATTCACAAAGAAACTCAGTTTTGCCAGGAATATAGCTCAGCAGCACAATCACCTGTCTGGCAAGCGCAAGGTCCCAAGTCTGATCCCCAGTACTACTCCAAAAGAAAAGAAAACATAGTTTATTTGGGATTTTTATTATGTATGGAAAAGGGGTATCGTAAAGCAGTGTTAACATCTACTTAGTTTCTGGTAAAGCCTTTGTGCTGTGAAATGATGTGGTCGAAAATTAACATGTTGGGCTGGGGAAATAGCTCAGTAGAATAAGTGCTTGCCTGGCAAGTTTAGGGTCTTGAGTTCAATCCTTGGTACCACAAAGAAAAAGAAAGAATTAGCATTTCCAGTGAGTATGTGTGGAACAGACAAAACTTGAGGGGTGCTTTCACCTCCTGAGAGTTGCTCTCAGGACTATAAATCAAATTTTCATGATCCCATCACCTCTTAAAGACCACAAAGATAAAATCACAAATGAAGACCAAAGATAAAGACCACAAATTTCAAAATGAGTTTGAAGAATGAAAAATCATATTCAAATCATAACAACGTTTATACCATTGTGAAAGGGAGGAAGAAAGGGAGGGAGGAAAAAAACGGAGAGGGGCCAACTAAGAGAACATAAGATCATGCACATAAAATCTGTAGTAGTTTCTAACTTTTATTCTTTTAGCATATCATTATCATGTTAAGTCATCCATTATAAAATGAATGGAACTGTCCCAGAGACCAATAGCAGCTCCCCTATCAGAGCTCACTACTGTATGTCCCTAGCCTTGGTGGCTGGAAATTGTGTCACTTACTAATTAGGACCTCAAGCTTGAGGCTGTAGATTAAATTGATTATGCCTTTCACTCACTCTGGGTCTGTGAACGAGCCACTTATCCTGACTGAACCCTGGTTATCTTAGTTTTTCTGCATAAGGGACATAAAAATAGAAGAACCTTTATCACTTAGGATTTTTATAAAGTAATAAATCCAGAACCTGGTACACAGTAAGTTTTACACATGTAACATATCTTCTGTTTTTATCAGAATCACCAATAATATAATCGACATACCAAAAAAATCTCAGCTTAATCATTTTAAGATGTGGTACATGAAACTAACAAATATATTCATTGCTGGAGACCAGGGAGGAGTATCTAAAACTTCTATTGCCTTGTGACAGTGGAGTTGGCAAATCTTAACGTTGATATTGCCTCGTGCTCAAAAATGTCTATAAATTTCACTCGCCTGTGCAATCAACCTTCTAGTTATGCACAATAGTTTTTTTTTTCTTTTGCCTTTCTTCTTTTTTCTGATGGAACAACTAAAGCAAAAAAAAAATGAAAATAAAAAAGTTGACTCAAGACCATCAGATGAACTGCAATTGTCACAGTTTCGGAAATTCTAGTCCTGAGTTTGGCCAAACAAACTAAGGTTTCCATGGGATATAAGAGTGAGCCAATCTTGAAGATATCTGGAACAACTTTAAAACAATCCAAGTATGCATTGCACTCTTATTTTGTACAAAAGAATAGACTGAAACAATAAATTTGAGAACACCAACTGTTAAGCAAAGAATATAATGGATCCTTCAGGTTTAAAAAAATACATTTGATTCATGAGCTGTAAAATTACAGCAAGAACCAAATAATGAGGTTGGTTTTAGGGAAGATAATTAAAATAGTCTTTGTGGTTAATAACGCGGTAGCTCAGAAACCTAAATTTTAAATAAAATTAGGTATTTTGAGAAGTGAGAGAGTAAATGAGAAAGAACATAGAAGGAGTAAAGCGACCAAGCTAAGCTTACATATTTTCAAAGTTTAAATTTTGCATTAATACATATTTTTATCATCTGCCCATCTTTAACTGAAGTGCTTTATAAAGATCATATAATTCTTCATACAGGGTTTTCTAATTAAGTTCTACAGAATGGCTTGAGGACTCAAGGCTTGTGTTTTCAAAATTTAAAATAACATTAAATTTTCCTAATATATTTTAATATTAAAATTATTTTTAAATAATTTTCTTATTAAAATATATTAAATTAATTATTAAAATATATTAGGAAACATGAAATGTTTCATTCTACCAGTCAAAAAAATATCCTGCAATAAATGTAACCTCAAGGCCCCTTTTTTCTTTACTCATAAACAAATGTTTATTAGCTTCTAGATACTGTGTATTATAGAGTATTTGAAAACTTACAAAACAAGAATTCTGCACTTGCAAAAATTAGTTGGAAGACAAATCATAAAAGACATACAGTTATAGAAAATAAAAAAGACATACAGTTATGGAAAAATATATCAAGGTAAAGTTTAATAAATTACTGAGTGATTTCTACAAAAGGATGCTAAAGAAATTCATTTGTGTTGATGAAAGCTGTAATAGTCACAGAAAACAAAATAAAAGGAAGTTGTATTTGAAATTAGACTTAAAGGACTTAAATTATTAAAATGAAATTGTGAGTTTTTGATATCGTATTGAAGAATTACAACTTTATCGTATAGATACTGGAAAATGTGTAGGAATTTTTGAGTAAAAGTGAATCTTTTTTTTTTTTTTTTTCAGAATGAGAAATTGAACTCACGTCCTTATGCTTGCCAGGCAAGTGCTTATCCTACTGAGCTATCTCTCTAACCAAAGAGTGACTCTTTACAAGACTCATCTAACCGGTGGTTTTGGGAAGGCAGGAAAGGAGACAGGCACATTAGGGAGCGATTTGGATATTTTGGATCCCTGAAATGTGGTGGCAGTAAGAAGAATTACGATTATACAAAATATTTTAAAAATTGAGAGATTTCTTGGGGAAAAATTCTACAAAATATGGCAATGAACTCAGTGGAAAAAGTCAAGGTCCAATTAAAATTCAAGCAAAATCAACTATGGTTTTAAACTTTACTATGTATAAGCATGATGTAGGGTGTTGAGTGATGAGAATTTTGATAAGTTTTGAAAATAAAACTTTTACTAAAGAACGTTGGGGGTGGCTCTAAAACAATTAGTACTAGAAAATATAAAGAAGTCACAAGAATTTCAAGAATAGTGAAAACTCAGACTGGAAACCAAAAAATTTAGAGCTATCTATAGCAAATCACAGTTGCCTGTCAAAGATGCTATCTGCTTTAAGTAGTAAACATCATTCACTAAAATAAAAGCAAACGCATTAACTGTAAGTGGCCTTAGAAAAATGAACACCTAAATTTGCTTAGAAATTATCATATCTCATTTTCCATAACATCTTTTACAGTATGTACAAAATAAATGAATAGCTTACATTTTGATATACTGCATTCTAAGAATGATTGATTATCCTAATAATACAAGATAAACACCTTAACCATTATGGCAGGCAGAATAATGGTCTTCCAAAGGTTTCATTTTCTAAATCTTGTAACTTATGAAAAAATGATATCTTATATTAACTGCAACTTCAAGGACCCCAACAGGATGATTCCACAAGGCAAGGCAAGCAATTAAACAGAGGTGAGAAGGAAAACAAGGAACAGGAAAACAGTATGACAAGGATAACTCAATACATATCATTTATGACCATCAATGGAAAATGGAAATGCTCTCAAATAACCAATCAAAAAAAAATAGCATAATGGAGCAAGAGACAAGATCCAACAATATGCTGCATGTAAGAAACACATTTGATTCTAAAACAAATTCAGAGACTGAAATTCAAAGATGGAAATAGTACCGCATGTGATGGGAACTTTAAAAAAACAGAGACAGCTGTTCTATTTGCAGATGAAGTGGATCTTAAGCCAAGATTGATAAAAAAGAGACAAAGAAGTTCACAGCATATTGTTAAGGAACAATTCAAGAGGAAGAAATAGCAAATATATATATATATATATATATATATATATATATATATATATATATATACCAAATATCAGCACCACATTAACATACATGAAAAATAAAGCAATCACTAATATAATTATAATGGGACCCTCAATATTCTATGTCATAAATAGATAAAGTAGACAAGAAAATATGGGGCTGAACCAAACCTTTGAACAAATGGAATTAGTAGATATCTACAGTGTTTCACCCCATAACAACAGAATGCACATTTCTCAGCTACACATAGACCACATATTGGAAGTATGATAGCCTCTTTTTTAAATGGTTCTAAGAAAACTAGCTTTCCACATACTAGAAATTAAACCTAGAACTTTATATCTTACCAAGCCCTAAATTAATATTGAAATGGATCAAAGATCTAAATATTAAATCAGAAACATTTCACCTGTGGAAAGATAAAGTATGTAAACTCTTGGAAACACAGGTGTAGGCAAAGGTTTTATGAAAGACCCGTTTGTACAGGAAATATTACAAAGCATCAGCATCTGGAATCTTATCATATTAAGTAGCTTTGGCATAGCAGAAGAAACCACCAACAGAGAAGGGAAAAAGAAATAAAGAGAATATAAGTAAAAAAAGACAATAGAAAGGAAATGAGACTTTTGTAAATGGGGATGGAATGAATGGTTGAGGGGAAGGCAGTAGAATGAGCAATAATAACAAAAAACCCTCAAAAAATACATTGTGTACAGGTAAAAATTTCCTGCGATGAAAGTGATCATCATTATGTGAAAATGTGACAATAAAATTAATAGAAGACAGATTGAAAGTGATGTTTCTGAATTTGAAGATAGGAAAAAAATAACCATGAGCCAATGAATATAAGCAAATTCTAAAAGCCAGAGCGGACAAAGAGATAGACCATTTCCTACAACTTCTAGGAAATGTAGCTCAGCAAGAACTTTGCTGAATTCTGATCTACAGAATGTTATAGTAATAGATTTGTGGGGGATTTTAAGCCACAAAGTTAGTTGTAACTTCTTATGGAAGCAATAGGAAACTTATACAATAGTACTATCTGTATTTTCTACATAAAGCAGGCTCACTATGCACAATTTAGAAAGCTATCAAAAATGTCTTTAAATAATATGGAGATGAGGGGCCCGGCAGGATGGCTCAGTGATCTAAAGAGCCTGCAGGCGGCTGCAGGGACCGCGATTCCATCCACGGCACCACATGCTGCGCCAGCCCTGCCCTCAGGGCAGGCTGAGCCGGCCATAAAAATAAATAAACAAACAAAAGTTCTGAAACAAGAAAAAAGTAATAATATGGAGATGAAATTTATTATAACAAAATAACTGACACCCGATTTGCTCTCCTGTCATAGACCACAAGAAGACTGCACAAGCTGGGAAGACGGGCACTGTCGGCTCACACTCATTATCTCATCACTCTCAGAAGCTGAGACAGGAAGATGAAAAGTACTAGTACAGGCAGGGCAACTTAGCAAGACCTTACCTCGAAATAAAAAATGAAAAAAGTGCTGGAGAGGTAGCGCAGTGCAAATATTCGGGGTTTAATTGCCAATATCACATACACACAAAAGAAGAATTCTCTTCAGACATAGGACTGTGTGTTCTACAAGGAGAAAATGAGAAGAAACATGTAATCCACACCTTTCTTCCTGAAAATACTTTTGAACCCACATTTGAAATTTCAGTTATCCAGAGAGGAGAAACACTTTTCAATACTGATAGGCTACACAGGAGACTCAAGACATATAGTAACTTACATAAATAATTAAATGAGCTCCAGAGAAGGACTATGAAAGCTGAAAAATAAATCTGAAAGGCTTATTTTATTAATGTGAAAGAATTAAGCAAAATTTCAGTAAATCTATTTGGTATTTAAATAAATTGTATCATCCTTTAAAAGAAAACAGAGCTGGGTGTGGTGGCTCACGCCTGTAATCCCAGCACTTGGGAGGCTGAAGCAGGAGAATTGGTGCGAGTTCGAGACCAGCCTGGGCTACAAAAGTGAGCTCAGGACCAGCCTCAACAGCATAACAAGACCCTGTCTCAAAAAGACAAAAAAAAAAAAAAAAAGAAAACAGACTATTGCAGCTTTCCTCATACTAATTTCTTAGGTGTTCTTTTATCTTGCTTTTCCTTTTTTCACTTGGCCAAAGGTCATTCTACAGAATCAGTTTCTCTCTTATTCTTCATTTTACTTTTTCTAATAAATTTTGCCACAAAAATAGAAATAAATGAAGGAAGAAAACAAACATGGAGATTGATTAATGTAATAATAATAATGTTCACTAACCAATCAAAAACATTAAATAAGATGAGCATATTGGGACGCACCTATAATTCCAGCACCCAAGAAGTTGATGCAGGAGAGTTAAAAGTTTCAGTGTAGGCTGCGCAACTTAACAACTTGGTGAGATCCTGTCTTAAAATAAATAATAAAAGGGTGAATGGCTTGAGTTTAAGCTTTAGTAACACATGCACACACACACACACACACACACACACACATAAGAGAGAGAGAGAGAAAGAGAGAGAGAGAGAGAGAGAGAGATCCAGCAAAAGAAAAAATTGTATAAATATTTTAATTCTAAACTGGTTGACATTAGCTTGCAGGCATTTATTAATATAGTGCACTTCTTCTTAGGTAAGATATACAGAGCAGCTTAGTCACTGAGATTGCTACACATTCATTTTCAGTTTCTTCTCTAAGCCTGGAACTATAGTGAAGTTTCTGTGATACACAACATTCTCTAGGGTCACTCACATGAGGTTAATATCATCTTTTGGAAATATAGTAATATTTTTCTTTTCCTGAAGTATGTGTACATTTTTGGTGAGATAGATGATAGATAGATAGATAGAATCAAAAATATCAAAACAATGGGCAACTAAAATGAATTAGGTACTTCTGAGAAGAAGAAATACAAATGGGCAATAGATGCATGATAAATGTTCAACTTCTCTGAACATTAGAGATGTGCAAATTAAAACAACTCTAAGATTTCATCTTAACGCAGAAAGAATAGCTACATCAAGAAATCAAATAATAAATACTTATGAGGCTGCAGAGTAAAAGAAACACTTCAACATGTGTGAAATTAAACTAGTAAAACACTGTAAATCAGTACAGAGAGTCCTTACAAAACTAAAACTAGAAATGGCATTTCTAGATATCTTCTCACAAGAAGTGAAGCTGCCATGTTGCAGAGAAACATGCACATCTATGTCTATAGCAACATAATTCACAATAACTAAATTTTGAAAGTGCTCTATATGTCTATCTATAAATGAATGGTCAGAGAAAATATGACTGACTTATTGACTTACAGTTTTTTGAGACAGGCTATTGTTATGTAGTTCAGGGTGGCCTCTCACACACCATAACCCTCCATCAGCCTTTACAATGCAGAGATTATAGGAGTGTGCCCCCACATTCTGTTGAAAATGTATTTATGTAATACTGACTACTAATCTACAATAAAGAAGGATAAATTTAAGTCATTTGTAGGAAAATAGATGCACTTTGAGACCATAATGTTAAGTGAAATAAATCATATATATGTATATATATATATATATATATATATATATATATATGCTTTAGTATTATATGATTTCTCTTACATGAGAAACCCAAAATATAAACAAAAAGGAAAAAAATAGAAAATAGTAAATAGGCCTGCCTGGCAAGTGCAAGGTCATGAGTTTGTTCCTCAGTTCCTCAAAAGAAAGAAAGGAAGGAAGGAAGGAAGGAAGGAAGGAAGGAAGGAAGGAAGGAAGGAAGGGAAGGAAGGAAGAGAAAATGAAAACAAGAAATAGGAGGATAGATCTTTTGCAAAAGGGAAGGAGACAAAGAGACTGAAAGAGGGAATATGTGAAGGAGAAATAGGAAAAGTAATGAAAACACAGTTAAGTTCTTGTAAAGAATGCAATCATTATTTTTTTCTGTCTAGAAGCTTTATTGTTTCATAAATAAACATTTTATATACTTTGAGGTGGCTAAATGTTATTTCCAGATTACTGCAATAAATATTCATCAAAAATACCAAGCTTCTCATACAGGAATCATATAGACTTCCTGCCATCACTAAAGACTTCTAATTTTGTGTCAAAAAACACTTACAAATGTCATGAGCAAGCTAAGAAATGGTCTATGCAAGACAAAAAGAAAAATCTGCTGTAGAAACTCATAAAGCATGTCCCCTGTTCCACTTCTGATTTCTAGTTTTCATAGACTGCTATCTTTGCTGTATAGTGCTTCATCTGAGAGGGAATGCAAAAAACCCAAGTTCTAGGAGAAAAACTGCTTTCATCAAAACCTCCAGTATAAGCTATGGCAGGCTTTTCTAATGACGTCAAAAGGAAGAGCTGAGAAAAGCAAGGATGTATTCAATTAGCCATCAATACTTCTGCTGCAAACCCTTAGCGACTATAAACATACTGCTTTGTGTACTTTGAAAAGCAATATATTTCATGCTTTGAAGACTTTATCATATCTAGAGATGTTTTAAGGTTATGTTGCTTTAGGAAAGTTTAAAGGAAAACTCACATATACCTAATTCCACTGGGGACTGCAAATGTGACTAACACTTTGGCCTGCCCGAACACATCCTCACTGAGACATACCCATGGTGAAGACGGCACCACCAGAGCAACAGAACAAGTCCCCCAGATCTCTATTTCCAAGGCAAATGAAAAAATATCAATCACTTGTTCATTACAAATACTCAGATGTCTGTCACCAGTTCAATCCTGCTTGTGTCTGTGTGGGACACACACAAAACCTCTGCATCAATTTGGACATTACATCAATATTTGTATTCCAGACGGGCCTGGTGGTGCATGCCTGTAATCTCAGTACTTGAGAGACTAAGGCAGGGGGATTGTTGTGAATTCCAGGTCAGCCTGGGGTACATAGGGAGTTCTAGGCCAGCCTGAACTATACAGCAAGAACCTGCATCAAAACAACAAGAAAAAAATTATGTCCCCAAAATTCAACAGATACAAACTTGCTAATTTTCACTTACTGCAAAGAACTAAAAAATAGGTAAAATGCTTACATTTCCTAACATAAACCTTAGTTTTCATATTTGTTAAATAAAGTATCTTAAAATTATTCAAACATGAGAGCTGGACATATTTATGTGTTTATTTGGAAGAGAAGTACAGAATTTATTCTCAAAAAAAATGCAGATCTGGAGGTTGCAATACTGAAACATTTAAATACGTCAGCATGGTCTTAGCCTCCAAACCTCAACAATGTAAAGTGTGTAATGAACATCTGCACTACTAAACATGATGGTGTGTGATGCGTCAGAGGCCGGATGCTTTTGCTTCTCTTCTTTCTGTTGCCTCCAGTTGTCAATATAGTTAAAACTTATAGAAATATATTTAATACATCCAGGTAGACTTCCAGCATCAAGCTGATGAGGTCATACCTTTGAACTCCATACACTGGTGTTAGTTCTGGACATTTGATCACTTTCTGAGTATCATGCAGAAGAAACATGCTGAAAAGAACTAATCCACTATACACTACCACTGTGTACAGAGAAGCTACAGTGGTAGGTGGAATAAACATCGATCCCAGTGATGCTGAAAAGACAAGACCAAGACCCAAGACCCAGCACCCAGAGGTGCTCCCATGTTCAAGAACTCACTGGGTGCACACATGGCCACAGCAGACAGGCCACTCACAATACCAGCTGTGTACCACATGGCTCTGACAAGGAGAAGGCCACCCAACAGCATCAGAGGTGCCACCACCGCATGCATCACACCAGAACAGAGCAACCAGTCAAGGTGCTTTTGGCCCAGGCATTGCTCATATGGTATGGATTGTACCAGCATCCCAGCTCCAGTCATGGCTGCAGAAGTTGCACCAGTTGTCATCCAAGAGCCTCACATCATGAAGGTCATGAGAACAGGACTTCTAGCCACTGCCAAGGCAGACAAAGCTGTTAAACCAACACTTCCTGTCAAGTACATGTAGATAGAACGTATCCTATCCTTCACATATTGAGCCCAAATTATAGCCTTTTCAATTGCTCCTATCTCTTAGTAGCACAATGCTCCAAGACCAACAACAGCCCCTCCAACAACAACACATCTTCCTAGCTGTTCAATTTTATATGCTTTTTCTGTTGATGGTTCCAGTGCTGCCTCTTTGAGTTCTTGGGCAGTTTTCCACTGCAGATTCCAAATCTTGCCCTGGTGGTATATTCCCTTCTGGGTGTTAAGAGCCATTGATTCTTCATGATGGACTTCTTTGCAATGAGAAGGTAGACCTTGGTGAATGCTGGGTGGAACACCCTGGAAAGTAGTCTCCGGAGACACACAAGCCTTGCAGCCAGCATAGTGATGCCCTCATTCATCAAGCAGATCTGAAATGCTAGCTCAGCTCAGCTCCTAGTCACCTCCTTACAGTTCCCCTGCCAGGCCACGGAACACTGAAGTCCCACCACCAGAATACAATCATTGTGATGCACTGCAAACCAGTAAAAATAAACATTTAATATATGTTACCTAAAAGCCAAGAAATATGACCCTAACCAAGTGAGAAATGAATCGGGAGAAGTTATAAAATGACAAAAATCAGTGGATATATTATAGCACTTATAAATATGATCATGAATAAAAGTATAATATGAACATAATAATGAGAAAAACAAAAAGCTGTAAGAATTCAAGTAGCTATACATGTCTATAATCTCAGTAAAGGAGAAATCCAAATCTGAGGCCAGTCTGAGAAATGTAATGATAATATCTCTAAGATAAAAAAGAGCTGAGATGCAGTGAGCTGTAGAGTAGTCTTGGATTCACTCCCCAACACTGAAAAAAAGAAGGAAAGGAAGAAAGAAAGAAAGAAAGAAAGCAAGAAAGCATGTATTTAAAGATACCACAAGAGAACAAAGGAAAAATAATGGAAATTGGATATTCCTTGAAAAGAATTCAAAACAAACAAATGCTTAGGGAAGAGTTAAAACGTCTATGGGAAAATTTTTAGTTGTTAGCTAAGAACTACACTTGAACTGCCTGCTGTACATTTTTGGTGAAAACTCAATGCCTACCTCCCATCAGTGTAGTAAATTATTGATTGAATCTATAATGTGTTTACGAGAAATAGGAAATATTCTGTCTTGTGTAAGAAGTTCTAGAAAGGAAATTCAGAAATTTTAAGAAAAGATACCTCCTGATTTCTTGTTTCTGAACCATGGAAAAGATGGTAAAGATTGATTCATGATGACTATAAGTACATTGGTGTCATTAGTGTTTGTTTTCACACTATATATATATATATATATATATATATATATATATATATATATGTGTGTGTGTGTGTGTGTGTGTGTGTGTACACTATTTTTTACAGAATCAGATCAAGAGACATAAAAAAATTAGAAATTTTATTATAGCATCTCTAGAACTGAACAAATAAAGGCATATTTGAGGTTTTAGAGTTCATAAACCATTCAGATATTCAATACACAAATTCTACAAAGGTATATTGGATACAGCCATGTTCATGAAGACTCTGAAACGTAATTATATGTTTGATTTTAAAGTTTAGGGGCACATGCTTGCAATCCCAATACAAAGGTAGGGATATCAGGAATTCAAGGTCAGCCTACGTAAGCCAACCTGGACTACATAGTGAGATCCTCTCTCCCAAAACCAAACTAAAGAAGTTTTTTATAAACTCAAGTTTAGTTCTTCCATAATAGTTAGGGCTGAGAACCCTATAACATGAATACCTCCAGTGGATCATAAGAATTATACCTTTCACAGGTTCCTAGATTATGATAAAAGTAAAACTTGTTAATGATTGCATCATAGTTTCTGTCTAATGAGGTCAAAAGTTAACATATTTCCTTGATTCTAAGATGTCACTCTGATATGCACTGGTAAATTAATAATGAATTTGAGCACAAAAATAAGCACACTCATTCAATGTGTCCATCAAATAGAAGGTGCATTCCAACTGTGGGAAAGTCAGTTCCCAGAAGAGCCCCACTTATCCTTGAATCCCTTGGAAAATATTGGATCCTGTGACATTACTGTTTGCTGTTTGTGAGATCTGTATGAACACATTGGTTCTTGAGAACAATGGCTGTCAGTTTCTCAGCTCTTCAAGAAGACTACTGCCTTTCTCCCTGAAAGGAAGAGGAAGGATAGGACCTAAGGAAGGAAGAACACATCAGGTGGTTTCTGGAAAACCGTGCTAGCTACAAACTAAGATTCCATATCTCCTGATAACAGTGATATTGAAAGGGAGATCCTAATTTAATTAACTCATGCTAACATTTGTGTTTACATTTATTCTCATCTGGTTCATTACCCACAGTTCTCAGAGAATTTCTATCATTGCAATACCAGATTCTGAGAGAAGCTTTGAAAGTTGTTGGTTTTAGCAGTTGATGAGTCAGCCTTTCTTCGTAAAATCTTAGACAACAAGCTTCAATAGCTAAAGTAGACACAGTTTCCAATGAGCAGGACGGCAGCTCAGCTTCTAATAAGTTAATCCAATGGTTTTTGTCATGAGCAAAACAAAAAATCATGTTTTTAATCATGCTAAAAGGTCTCTGCATCTTGTTAACATCTGGAGTTCAATCACTTCTGTGCTAAAAACCGGGGAATGCTTCAGCAGGGCATAAATCTTGCCCCTCATTGTACATGTGAGCCAGATGCTGGAGGAGAATTAATGTTCATTTGTAACACATCTGGTGTCAGCAGAAAGAGTGCGGAACTAACATGGCATTACACCTTCCCTCAGGCCAGAGGTTCTGTATTGAAGGTAAGAGCCTGCAGGTGTCCCTGGGGGCTGAACAATAAACTTCACTAATCAGTTCTGGCATTGTGTTAAGTGCAGGTTGTTTTGAATTTTCCACAGAAATTTCACAGCCCAGCAATTTTACATTCCAACTGTCTTTCTTTGACAACTCTTTAGATTGTCTGGCATCTTGAAAATTCAGATAAGAACGCAGATTCATTATCAAGTTTTGGACTAATAAGATGGAGAGAGAAGATCTCTATAAGAGCTGAGGGGAACAGGTAAGATGTGTTACCTGTAGATCTACCACTTAAAGTCAGTAATGTGGACTTGAAGAGCCCAGACATCTGAGTTTAAGTCTCACCTCTGTTGTATGTGCAGAAGTCAAAATGAATGAGGTCACAGTTTCTATCAAGGGATAAATAAAAAAGGTACTATTTTTTATTTAATAGATAAAAAATTCAGTCTTAATTTTTTATTCCTATTCCAATTCACTTTGTAAAATAGTATTCCTTTCCAACCTCTTTTACCATCAGCATACACTTGGATTTAGACTGTAACAAATGTCTTGCTTTGTAAAACCTGCTGAAAAATTCCATGTTGAGATTTCCAAATTTTTGTCTATGGAGCTCCTCTTAGTTAGAATGCTTTGCCTCAACCCACTTGTCTCCTTATTAATTCTGAGACACTTAGCTCTAAGACTCTTTCATACAGCACTTTACATTGATATCATGTGTTGCTCTCCTTGCCTAGACTGTCATTTTTCTTCATCTGTAAATCTGTGAGAAGATGGGAAGTACAAGAGGCATGTAATGAAGTTGTAGGGGTAGCGTTCATGATGTTTCAGAGGCTCCACTCAAATTACACTTTAAAGACAAAATTATTGGTGATAGTCAAATCCTAGGGCACATAAATGTTACTGACTAACAAGGTGGTTTATGTTAGGATTTAAAGAATGTCCAGGTAACTACAATGTATTTTTATAGCTGGACATAGTGACACATGCCTATAATGTCAACAGTAGAGAGATTCAGGCAGGAGGATCACTAGATCAAGGACAGCATGGACAACATAGCAAAAAAAGAATGAAGGAAGGAAGAAAGGAGGGAAGGAAGGAAGAAAGGAAGGAAGGAAGGAAGGAAGGAAAAAAATTATGATGGAATTGTTTCCTTTCTGGGCCAGATGCTAAAATCAAGCAAGTACGACATCAGAAGAGGCCCATAGGAACCAGGGCCCTTTTTAGAAAGAGCAGGACCCTGTGTCCACACTCACACTCTGCCTGGCTCATGTGTTCCCTGAGGGGAAATAAACTACTTTCACTTTGTTCAAAGTGTTTTTTTGTTTGTTTGGTTTTTGGTTTTTGTGGAATTCTTTTTGTTTGTTTTCATTTTTTTTTTAAGTCGAAGTAGCATATATGTTTTAATTTTATTAGTAAAATACTCATATGACAGGTGTTTTAAATCAAGCGTTTTGAATTTATCTTTTAATTTTATACACTGGAATACTATTCAGCCACAAAGAAAGATAAACTCGTGGCTTTTATAGGTAAACGGATGTGATTGCAGACCATACTCACAGGTCAAATAAATCAGCATCATGTGTATAAACATCGTATTATCTCCCTAGCATAAGAAACTGAAAAAGCAAATAATATCTAAAAGGTTCAATAAATATAGTGAAAGGGAAAAATTGCTCAAAAGGAAAAAAACAACAAAGGCAGGGGAGAAAGAAGGCAAAAAATATGTATATACACAAGACAGTTAAGATAATTGTACTACTAATTCCTATGAGTTCATTAAAAGGAACAGTTAGTGCTTACATTTTGCATTTTGCATACCTATATCCGGTAATCTGAGCAACTACTTTAAAGATAACATATGTGATATAATAACCATTGTTAACTTTTTATCATCTTGTATTGAAATTCCAAATTATTTTGTATCATTTCTTGCCTCTTTAAATACAAAAAAAAGAATTTGTGATTTTTAACTATAACTAGAGTCCTATAAGGAGCAACTTTCCAGTTTAGACTTCAAAGCCTCACACCACAAAATAAATCACATATAGTTAAAAATATCAGACATAAACATTAACAAATGTTTATGATCTTAGATGAGGAAATGTGAGTTAGAAAAGTACATTTTACAAAAGTACCGATGTCTTACAGTGATATATCTCTAGTACTAATAATATTGTAACAATTTTCCTTTGCTTTCAGATAATATCCAAACGTTCTCCGGTATTTCCACCTGTTTCATTTATTCATTCATTTTCATTGCCTGGCTGCTGTGGAATGCCCAAGACGAAGATTAGAGAAGGAAAACCAAAAAATAAATACATCAGTTTAAAGCAACACACACAATGTATCAGTGGCCTGGTAGAAAAGCCTTCTTAATGCATTTATGAAGGCTTCTTGTGGAAATCAGCTTAGATTCAATAATACATATTCAATTCACATTTGATCAAAATAATGAATGCAAGATAAAGCTAGGAAAGTGCCGACCCATACATAATAATATTCCCTAGCCTCAGAGGTATGCTTTAAGAAATATTAGGCTGAGGTTGTAGACCACTGCTAGAGTACATGGCTTGGCATTCAAGAGGTCCTCGGTTCAATCCCCAGCAACACCACAACACACATACACAGGGACCTTTTTCAAGATGAATAAAAATGATGAAAGACTGACATGGAAGAAGTAATGAATTATTTTGGAAAAAGTATGTAGATAAATATAAGAGAATATTGACTCTTTAAAGTAATAATAATGGCATGTCTAGTTAGGATATAGCATGTACATGTATATGATGACAATAAAGAAAATGGCAGGGATAAAGGGTGATACAAATGAACTATTATAAATTTTCCGCATTATTGCTGAGGTAATAAAATGCTATTGAGCAAGTGCTCATTTGCTCTACACACACAGTGGCCAAAATTATGGCACTGGAATTTTTCAAAAAGAAAATAATTTATTGCACAATGACCAGCAAAAGGAATCCAGGAGCTATTAGTTTAAATCTGTCTTCCTCATCAGTTGGTAGTGGTAAATTTATAGTAATGGAGAGAAGGGAAGCTTCTAGCTAGTTAGATAGAATGCCTCTTAACATATTTCTTTCTTGGTAACATTTATGTTTTGTGCAGGAAAATTTGAATTTAGGACATCACTGACCAGATACCATGGCTTCCTCCATTCCTATGCATTCTTTAAAAGTCATTAATGAAATGCCTGGAGGCTTTCCCTAGGAGAAAATTTAACAAGAACTTTAATGAGAAATATGTTTGGCTAAACTTTTCTTTGGGAGAGTTAATAACATAAGTTTACAGAGCAAAAATTAGAGAAAAAGAAGGGCTACAAGGGTAGGCAATATTTTGGTCCTAGCCCTTCAAGGTTAGTGAGGACTCAGGACATAAGAAAACCTGTGCTATAACATCCTCTAGCTCAGTGGTGTCCCAAACTTTCTGTTCAAGATTATGGGGCTACAGAGGAAAGGGAGTGAAGGTATACGGTGCACTTAAGGAGAGTCACCTACAGAAAAAATATTCTCTCAGGCTTTCACAGATAGCAAATTGGTCAAGTAAGGGCCGTGACTCATCCAGACGGCTGTCTCTGACAACAATTCTACAAAGAACTGTACATAGTTTCAAAGTAAATCCTGAGAGGACTTGATTGACCTTAGGAGATACAAAGTTCCATGGTTTGTTATACAGGTCTTGCTTTAACTTGTTCTTAAACACCCAGCAGAAAAGTTTAACCATGAGGCATAAAACATAAAGCTGGATTATCATGCTGAGCTGTAAAAGGCTTAAATCAACAGCTTAACTACTAGGAGAACAACAATATGCATTATATCAAATACTGGGAATGTACTACTAACTTGTTTCAAAACTGTCACATTGTTATTTCTTATTAAATGCAATAAAAAATAAAAATAAAAGAAATATGTTTGGCTAGACATGGTGGTACATTGCTTGCATTCTCATCACCCAGGAAGATTTAGGCAGGAGGAACCTAAATTTAAGTCCATCCTGGGTAAATGAGTGAAACTCTATCTCAAAATAAAAAGAGCTAGGGAAAAGCTCAATGTGAGGGTCCTGAGATCAATCCCCACTGATCTCACCATTAGGCTGTCTTCTTAAAGAAATGGAAATAATTTGGATCACACAATGTGGGAAAAATACCTCTTCTTCTCTTGCCACACTGTTTGACTCCAGTATGAAGTAGGAAATGGCGATGGGTAGAGATTGGCAGTCTAACTTGTAATATAATTCTTCCATTAGATTATTTCTATAAAAAGCTAGTAAAGTTCTCTGAAATTCGTTCTGTTCAGGATTGTGTGACTTTTTGTGTGAAATAATCTATCCGAAAATAACCAAGACATAGGACACTTAAAGAAGTCTTCAGGTTGCAACATAGCTCAGTGGTCTAAAGTTTCCCAAGGGCAGGCTGAGCTGGCCACAAAAAAAAAAGAAGTACCCAAAGAAGAAATTGATATCATCATTGGTATTCATATGACCCATTCCTCCATCTATTTGTCTTGGGAACATGGGTCTCTCCCACCTGTTTAATGAAAGAAACAGCACTCTGAAGTCTCCTCATCCTCCTCCCTCTCCAAACAACTCAGAAATTCTATCAGCAGCTAGGGCTCCAGGGAGAGTCAGCATTTCCCAGACCCTTCCTTGTGCTCTTCAAAAATCTTTTGACTTCACAGGATATATTCAGAGTGGTGTTTCTTCTCTTTCAGTTCAGCATTTCCTACCTGTAGAAGAGGGCTGGAAAAAAAAGATGAGCAAGAGAAGGGAGAAGAAGAAGAAGAAGAAGAAGAAGAAGAAGAAGAAGAAGAAGAAGAAGAAGAAGA
>PVJA010029912.1:0-26232 GCA_004027025.1 Myocastor coypus
GATACAGTAGCCATCACGTCGCCAACATTTAAGACATATCTGTCACATCAGCAACTTTTACTTCATGTTGTGTTTTGAAGTGAGCTCCGAGGCTGATAAATCTGGCCACTGACATTAGAGTCACATGAGGAAAAGGCACACTACAACCACCATCACTGCAAGGAAGCCCCTCAATATAAGTGTCAAGACAGGGTAGGAAGCTCAAGAAATTATATCTAATACGCAAAACACCGACTCTACAAACTGCCTCTAAAAAAATTAATCTAATGTTAAGGTCATGCAGGCTTTATTTTAACCTCCCCCAGTTTGATTAAAGCTCCTATATAACTGTTACCCCCAGACATGATGGATATTTGGTGGCAAGAGACAAACGCTTTACTCCCCAAGATGGCCTCTTGATCAGCTAGGGACAGTGACCAAAGAAGTAAATGACTCGCACACCGCAGACACCGAAGGGCTGCCAGAACCCGGTGGCTGGTTTCCTCTGTGTTCTACAGAAGACAGCAGTGTGAACCGCCCGCCCCCCAAGTCCACCTGGAAGACAAGCACGGAAGAGCTCGAGGTCATAGGTGATCGTAGAAGTTCCAGACAGACATTTTAAAATCAAAAGAAAGAAGCCAGATGGGAGTATGAAAGGCAGGAACCGAATCAAGCCCAAGATTACGCAGGAAGATAAAGAGATGACTAAGAACGTATCAGGCGGCATGCGCAGCCAGCATGCAGCCGGCCAGCCCCAGCCAGACAGATGCGGCTCGGACTTGGCCTAAACCCAAAGCAAGCAGTGTCCCCACATCCAGGGAGCCCAGGACCGACGGGCCTTGAGCAACCGGAGCGTCGCATGTCACACTAATGGCCACGGTTCATTCGCAGGAGGCATGCTCTGAGAATAATACGAAATCTCATGTGGCTGGGCAGGAGGAGCCCTCTGGCTTTCGCCCAGGGACAAGAGTCAGGCCAACAGTGAAGGAAGCGCAAGGCCAACACAGCCCCCGGACTGCGTTCGGTCAGATTCCCCAGGAAGCAAACTACAATGGAAGCACAAGCGCAAATTCTGAGAAGACCAAAGCATTTTGGGAGGGTTTTATTTTACAGCTGTAAAGATTTCATCCCGCTGAACCATTTCTCAGACTGCACGGAGCTTTCTCATCATAATCACCGCCCCCAGCAGCTGTGAACTGAATGTCCAAGGGCTCGTCAGCCTCTGCAAACCTCTGGGCTCTGGACTCGGCCTGGGCATGCTCACAGCTTGTGTCCTCTGGAGCCTGGGACCTGGAAAGCAGGGCTGGTTTACTCAGCAGACCGACTTCTGAGTGCAGCGCACAGACAACACCACAGCATGTCTCAGGCCTTGCCCAGCACTCACGGGTCTGACTCTGAGCCAGGTCTAACCTGTTCCCCAGCAGGCAGGTGAGGAGGACACAGGGGCAAAGGGCACCGCGGCCCTGACAGGGGCTCCCACACATCTGTCCCTATTCATGCCAGCTTACAGTCTGTCATGTCACAATGCCCAGGACTTCCATCCTTGCATTCTGATTCAAGTGCTACCTGTGAAAAGTTAGCGATAACCTCGTCCTCCGTGTGAGCTAAAACACCAGGGCCCCACCGAGACAGGGAAGAGGAGAGGAGAGATGGTCGTGGAAGCCAGCCTATGGACTCTCGGTGGATGGCGGCAACCAAAGTCAGCTACGCAGGCCTGACGGCAAGGCCTGCAGTCCTAGCTGCTCCAGAGGCTGAGGCAGGAGGATTGCAGGTTCAAACCCAGCCTGGATGACTCAGCAAGACTATCTCAAAGTGAAGAAGAAGGTTGTGAAGGTGGAAGCAGACAGATGCTGGAGGGCCGCACGTACAGCTCAGCACTTCCTGGCTTCGATCCTCAGCACTAATTCTTAAAAAAAAATTTTTTTTAAGATCAAGTAAGCCGGGCGTGGTGGCTCACGCCTGTAATCCCAGCACTCGGGAGGCTGAGGCAGGAGGATTGGTGCGAGTTCGAGACCAGCCTGGGCTACAAAAAGTGAGCTCAAGGCCAGCCTCAACTGCATAACGAGACCCTGTCTCAAAAAGACAAAAAAAAAAATAGATCAAGTAGACGTGGTTTTGAAAAGAAAAGGAGGGAAGTAATTCTCCTTAGAACAATGAATGGTGCTTAGTACTCTCAAATCACCTGAAAACCTTACTAAAATGGATTTTCAGATGTAGTAATTTTAAACCAGGCCCAAAGTTCTATATTTCTAGCTAGTTCCTCAAATGATGCTGATAGTTTTGTAACAGAAAATGCCACCTTCCCACCAGTGTACTTTGTTGCCCAGGTAACAGTTCCTGTTGCAGTGCTGGGTGCTTCCATCTCCTAGGTACTACTTCCTGCTTGCTTACGCCACACCAGCCCTAGCCCACCAGAGTCCCAGGCCTGCTATGTTGGGACTGGTTCGGATCGCTGCCCAGCAGCCTCTGCCTCTGAGTCCTGGATGCTGTCTCAGGGTTACTGCTTGCTATAGGTAGCGGTTTACAAGTCAGACTCAAGGCCACCTGTGATTGTGAAACGTGACAGAAGTCAGAGCTCCTTTCTGAGCAGCCCCTCAGGTGATGCTTATACTCACATTTGAGGACCGTTTCATTCACGCCCTTCCTGCTTTCCTGCTGTGAAGTCCTCAGGCCTACAGCAGCCCCTGGCTCCTGGGCCACCTACAGCTGCCCCTTGGCTGAAAGGGAGCAGACGCTTCATTCAGGAAGTTAGGTCTGGGCTTGGGACTGAGGAAGGCTTCAGAGGTGATGCTTGCTGTGCTCCTGGGAAACAGTTTTTACCTGGGCTGGGGGCGATGGAGAGGAATCTGAAGGGAAGACACAGTGGTACTAAGAATGACAGGGCATTGCTTAGGAATTCGCTTCGATCTGTTTTATGTGGGCCTGTAGTTTTCTAATTTTCTACAAGCTCACTACTTTTATAATCAGCAAAGGAGATTTCTCATGTGTTTAAACTGGGAGCTACCACATGCTCAAGAAACTAGCACATAGGGCGCGAATGGTGCTGCATGCCTGTAATCTTAGTGCTCTGTAGGCTGAAGCAAGATGGTGCCTGATGAGCTCAAGGGCAGCGTGGGCCACATAGTGAATACGGCCCAGCAGAGTTACACAGAGAAACCCTGTCTCAAATAAAAGAAAGGAAGAAGGGAAAAGAGAGGGAGCAGAGGAGGGGAAGGGAAATGGGAGAAGAGGGAGGAAAGAGAGAGGGAACGGGGAGAGTGAGAGAACAAGAGGGAGAGAGAGAAGGAGGGAAAAGGGAAAGAAAGAAAGAAAGAAAGAAAGAAAGAAAGAAAGAAAGAAAGAAAGAAAGAAAGAAAGAGAGAGAGAGAAAGAAAGAAAGAAAGAAAAGGAAAGACAAGAAAAAGAACAGAGCCAGGAGTGGCGGTGCGCACCTGTCGTTCTAATACTCTGGGAGGTGAGCCAGGAAGACTGTGAGTTTGAGCTCGAACTACACAACTGACAAAAACTCTGTCTCAAAATTAAAAATAAAAAGGGGCTAAGTGTAAAGGCCTTGGGTTCCAGAAGAGGGTGAGGGTGTAAGGATCCTGGAACCTAATACTTCCTAAGCAGCAGCTGCCTCACAGTGGTTTCCCCTGGAAGTTTAGCCTGTATTCCAGACTCTAACTCAGCTTCCCAACTCTCAGACTACCTCCACACATCACCTACTGGAGCTTCTTGTGACTGTGTCTCACCCGTCCTCACCTACTGAGCAGCAAGCTCACGTCCCCCTTGCACGTTTGCCTGTTTTTCTTACAAGAAAGCCTTCAGCTTGTCTCTATTGAATATCCCTGCAGTTTTCTTTCTTTTGTTTATTTTTTGTGGTGATTTTTTGTTATCCTGCCATATTAACTAGTATTTATGAGCTAACATAAATGGCCCACACCATCAGTTCCCTAGAGGTGAGCACTACTAGCCACACAGATTTTATTTCTTCTGTTGTTTACCTCTTAAAAAAAAAATAATGTGTCAGGGTCTGTGGTATAGCTCAGCAGATTTAGCGCTTGCTTAGAGCAAGTGTAGGGGCCAGGGTTTGGCTCCTGGCCCCACCTGCCATGCTGGCCCCGCTGTAGAGTGCGCTGAGCCGGCGACGGAGTCTGGGCATGATGGCACGCGTCTGTAATCCCCACACTTGGGAGGTACAAACAGGAAGATCACTATGACTCAGTAGTGAGACCCTAAAAAAAAAGACAGATGTGGACATAAAAAAAAAATGTGTCACACTTTCACTACAAGAAACACAGCCTCTTTAATAAATAGTACTGCAAATACTGGCTTTCCACATGCTGAAAACTAAGACTGGATGCAAGTCTATCAAAAGGTACTAAACTGGAGCTGGGGAGATGGCTCCAAGGCACAAGTGCCTGCTGGGCATGTGCAAGGTCGTGAGTTTGAACCCCAGTCCCACCAAAAAAAAAAAAGGTACTAAACTAAGATTTCACTGGATCAAAGATCTAAGTATTAAAAAAGAAACCTTAAATTTGTCAAAAGAGAAAATAAGTAGAATTTTTGAAAACACCGGTGTGGATAAAAAACTTCATGAACAAAGTCCTAATTACACAGGAACTATCACAAAGAACCAACAACAGTACCTCAGCATATTAAAAAAAAAAAAAAGAAGAAGAAGAAGAAGAAGAAGAAAAGAAAAAAACAACTTTTGGACAGCAACAACAACAAAAAATGGCCAATGGCGCACAGAGACAACCCAGAAAGCAAGGAGCAGTCTTAGCTGTTCCTCAGACAATGGACTGCTATCTAGAATACATAAGGATCTCAAAAAAGTCAGACTTCTTCAAACTCAAAGACTCAATCCAAAATTGGGCCTGTGATGTGAATATACACTTCTCAAAGAAAGAAGTAGAAATGGCAAATAAATACATGAAAAAGTGTTCAACATCGCTGGGGATTTGAGAAGTGCAAAGTAAAACAACACCGAGAATCCATCTCACTCCAAAAAGAACGACTATTATCAAGAAATAAACTAATACCAAATGCTGGGGGTGCCAGGGGGAAAAAGAAGCCTTCCTCCACTCTTGGTGGGAGTGTAGACTGGGGTAACCACTCTAGAAATCACTGTGTAGACTTCTCAAACCTCTAAGACTAGAGGTTCCATTCAACGCAGCTATCCGGCTTCTTGGAATACGCTTGAAAGATTTGAAAGCTTCATGTCACAGCAGTATATGCACACCCACATTTATAGCAGCACAAGTTGTATGTAACAGCTAAATCCTAGAATCAGCTCAAATGCCCAGTAACAGTGAGTAAAGAAGACATGGATTTGTATACGATGGAGTACTGGTCATAAGGAAGATAAATGGGAGACATTTCTAGGTGAATAGATACAGCCTGAGATCGTACTCTTAAATGAAATAAACTAGATACACAGATTTAAATACTGCATTGTTTCTCTGGTGTGAAAGACCAAAAAGGGTGGGTAAGGACAAAAATGCATAGTCATTGTGAAATAGGACCAAATATTCAAATATTCAAATATTCAAATGGGAAGGGGAACAGGGGAGGGGGAGGGGATAAGGGAAAAGGAAAAAGCATAGACGCAAAAGTGGATACCCAGTTTTTGTAAATCCAGAGGGGAAGAAGGATTGAAAAGAGGGGAGAGGAAAGAAGAATCAAGATATATTATGTACAGCTACAAATTCCCCAAGACTAATGTTACTAATATAATATAATATAATATAATATAATATAGCATAATTAATATAATATAATATAGCATAATTAATATAATATAATATAATATATAGAACCCATAAAATGAATGTTTTAAAAAACTCACCAGTTTTAAGAAAAACAAGCATTCAGCTCACTTAATTGTCCCCCATTCACCCCACAGGTTGTAGTTATGGCTATTCTTAATAATAAATCTGTGGGTCCCATAACGAAATTGTACAGTTTCAGTTTCAGGAGCCCTGTCCCTCGCCTGCCCCTTTGCTATGACCCAGTGACTTCCCTGTGTCTAACTGCGCAGGCATGGCCTTCCCCTTCCTTTACCCCAACATTCTTCCTCCCTTCTCTTCCAAATCCAGTTGCTTAAGCCTTTCCTCTAAGAATACATACTCTGTTCTAGAAGCAAAGTTATTTTTAACAACTGGGATATAATTAACTACAAAATAATAAAGCGCACCTACGTCATTGCAATTATATGATTTGCCACCAGGCCAAGAAGCGTGCTGATTCACATATGCTGCTCAGCTGTCCCCTGCCACCAAGTTGCCCAACCCCAAGGCAGGACCTGCTACCCTAGGAAACAGGTCCTCTGGTAGTGTACCAGCCATCCCACATACTGTCATGTTTCTGTTTTCTTTGCATTTGGACCATGACTTTACTGAACTTTCTATGTTTAGCTTGAAGGGCAGAGGGTAGGAGGTACTCCGTCATCCTGTGTCCCCCTTCCAAACAGGACACATGAGTTTGTGCTATCCCCAGAGATCTATGTTGACCACATATAAAAATCTACTTTTTCCCAGACGCTTCTGCAGGGCAGTACGTGGCCCTGTCCTGCCCATGGGCAAGGGGTTTCTCCACATTGTGTATCCCATTTAATCACTGGGACTTCTTTCTTGGTCCAAAATAGCCCCCTGGCAGGTATCTCTGAATGCTTCTATGTCTGAAAGCCTCTCTCACCTCCATTCTATTCTAATGCTTGATTGCTAGGTTAGGTGGAGGAGTTTTGAATCAAAACAACTTTTGCTCAGAACTTTAGAGGATTGCGCCCTGTATCTTATCACCCAGTGTGGCAGCTGGAAGACCGAACATTGCTCGAACTTCCAGGAAAAGCTTTCCTTGGTGAACCCTTCTAAGATCATATTTCCAGCCCCTACACAGCAACGTTCCATTACCATGTGCCTTGCAGCGTTGTTCTTGATGGCCCTAAGGAGCACGAACGCGCTGTTCAGCTCCAGAATGATTCCTCCACTCTCTTACTCTCTCTCCTCGGCTTTCTCCATCTAGTCCTCCTGTGAACCTGCTCTTGGGCCTTCCAAACATCACAGCTCCTCTGTTACGCTGTGGTGATTTTGATCTTTAATTACCACTTTAGGATTTTTACTTTCTAGCTATCATTCATAATTTTTGAGAGTAATCCCTGACTTTCTCATCCTTGTGTCATGGAATCTGCCTCTCGTTTTATTGATGTGGTGTTTCCTCAAATGCAAATGTCAATACTGAGGCAAGAGAGAGTTTTCTGTTCCCTAAACTACTTCTGTTTCTTCCAAGGCACGTATGTGTGTTATGCGTGGTGTGTGGTATGTGACTCCGCCTTCTGCTGCTATGATGAAATTCCGGGAAACACTAACTGAATGGAGGAAAGGGCTATGTCACCTCACAGCTTCGGGGCTATCCGCTGATAGACGCCTGGTTCTGTTGCTTGTCACCCATCACACTGGGGAGCCTGCGGCCGAGCGCAGCAGCCCACCGTGTGATAGCCAGGAGCTGGGACAGGCACACAGCAGAGACGGAGGCCCAGCCCAGACACCGGCACTGCTCACACCCCGCGCCACTCACTGTGGGGCACATCACCTGACAATGACGCTGAGAGTCTCGTGTCATCTAGGGGTTCAGCCCCGGGCCAGGGAGAGGGCTCACAATCCCACTCAGGCCCCTCTCTACAGGCTGCACCGGGGCTGAGGCTCTGCACAGGAGCCTTTGGGAAATGTATGAGATTCAAGTTGTGACACCTGTGTTTTGTATCTATGTAAAATATATCATTCATGTGTGCAGGTGTGTATATTTTTTTCTTTTCTTCTATTTTTTCTTTTTTCTTTTTTTGCTTACCCTTATCTTGCCTTTTGCCTTACCTACTTTTGCTGCCATGGTTAGTATCTTGAATATTAATATCTTAAACTTGAGTTTAAGACTGAAGATCTGGGAACAGCCTATGTACCTGGTAGGGGTTTCCTTGGCATGCTTTTAAGTGTATCCTTTCCTATGTGACATAAACAGCCATGCATGACATGGTCAATGACAGCATTCTGGACTAATAACTTTGCATATGGCATGGGTATTCTCAAGGCCACAATGGGACAGTGGCTCTCCAAGTGCCTCAGTATTTTCCACACAGATTAAGTGCTTCGGAGAATGCTTGCCAAACTCTTCCACACCATGACTCAGCCAAGCAAAAGTGAGGCCTGTGCAGAGCCTGTGGGCCACTCCCAGCCACAGAGGATCCACCGGCTGCTCTAGGCACCGCGGGCCTCCTTGCCGACCCTCCCGTGGAGGTAAGGGCAGCACCTTGGGTGTCACAGAGACCAACCTTCGACCCATGACTTCAGTTTCCCATCCTCCCACTCTGCTGACTTGAGCCCGGGCCCTTTGTCATCCTTCTCCCGTGCTGGCACAAGCTCACTGCCTTCTCCACTGTCT
Source organism: Myocastor coypus (assembly GCA_004027025.1). Lineage (NCBI taxonomy): Eukaryota > Metazoa > Chordata > Mammalia > Rodentia > Myocastoridae > Myocastor > Myocastor coypus. Next base: position 8,395 of record PVJA010029912.1, read on the forward strand.
CTCTCTTCTTGTATCTGTTCTGCTTTCCAGAAATGTGCTGAGCCGTCCGCTGTTGGTGGCCTCTGCCCTCCTCTCCTCTGGCTGTTACAGATTTCCATCCCAGCTATCTGACTTCTATTTCAGAGCAGGGATGGCGGACCAGTAGGTAAGCACACTCGGCCTGCCGTCCTGAAATTCCAGACAAAAGTCTGCTATTCATTTTCCAGGCGACTGTGGTAACTCTCCTAGGGTCTCCACATTTTATTTAATTTCAAGATAGACGTTATTCTTGGGTTAAAGATTGTACCATACAGGCTGGCCAGATATCTCAGCAGATTAAAAGCACCTGCTTAGGTAGATACAGGGACTGGGGTCCGATTCCTGGTGTGCCGTGCTGTGCCGGCCTTGCTCCCAGGGCATGCTACACCTGTAATCCCAGCATTTGGGAAGCTGAAGACAGGAGAATCACTATGAGTCCCATCTGTGGCGAGGCCCTGCAGACCCTGTACTAGATACATAAAAAAAATTAAAGACATTGGACTCATAAAATCATCTTTAGCTTCTTCTTGACTTGATCCCTGTATGTTACCTATCATCACAGAATGCTATTTTACCCTACAAAGGTTTGAAGGCCGTTTCCTGTTTAGCACTCCCATGGCCCACACAGTTAAGTGTAGACGGTTACTTAGGAACTGAGTTCTGCTCCCCACAAGCACACTGGCACTGCTGTGACTGCCCCCAAAACCTCTCCGCGTGTGGCTCCTCCCATCCCAGCTCTTCTCACTGACTGTCCTCCCTGCCAATTGATCCCCGGCAGCCCAGGTCTTACCCTCTGCCACACGCGCGTTGACAACCAGAGCCTGAGGCCCGGCCTCAAGCTGACTGGCCTCATCTTGTGCTCTCCCGTGCCTGGGCTTCCCTCTTCTGGCCTCACATTCTCTCCTCTCTGAGCACTTTGGGCACCGGCCAAGTTAAATTCTTTTTTAGGACTTTAATTTGCTCTGAAATTTCCTACACTTATGTCCTTGGTTTTCTTATTTAAAAAGCATGTTCCTTTCACAGAGAGAGGGTGTTGTCAACCCCCTCCCCCATATTTCAAGAGCCAACTTAATATGCCTACTCATTTCTGAAACGTTCCTTGGTCTTCCCAGCTGGAATTAATTTCTATTTTTCCCTGTTTTATCATAATATTTGTTTTACACTTCTCTTATAGTCCGGTCATATTCTGACCTATTCAATAGCCATTTGTATAGTCATATTTTCCTCAATATAAAGCATTTATGTGTATAATATAGACTGTGAACTGAAGAACAGAAACTGTGATTGTTAGTTTTTTATTTCCTTATAACACGACATGGTACCTGTTATAAGTAGCTAACAGTCAATAAATATAGCTTGAATAGAGTTAGATAAACCATCTGATAAAAAATTACCAATCTATTGTAGCTTTCAGTGATTTTTCATTCTTCAAGTTTATTACTCTATCACCGAAACTTCTCCATATTATAGCCCCAAATTAGTTTTCCACTCTTCTCTATCAGGTATCTTGATCCATGCCAAACTGTCCTCCTAAGAAACTGCATCCATCCACACCACCTGCCCATGTTTATGATTTGCATAAACAGACTCAAAGTGCTTCTCAGAAAACCATCAAATAAATCGTAGCCATCCGCCCCGCAATCAATGCTTTCGCCCCTCACCGTCACTTGGCAATGTTCACATCAACCTCAGTCCTTCTAGTGAAGCTTACTGTTCATACCTACTCACAATAAACCATGCTTTCTTAATTGCTACAGTAGTTTGTGCATGGCAAATCTTAGGAGATGCTCAATGCAGTGATGATTTCATCACTTACTCAGATTAACCTGCAGTGATATAATGGCGGTATATAGACAGGTATTAATTACATGCTTTTTAAATACACTTTAATATTTCAACCATGATTCATTAACATAAAGTACATTAATGATGCATATACGTGAATATGTTTAATGTATTCAAGAGCAAGTTACTGAAATGGGTTGAGTATATGCTATCATGTTTCTAATGTACATACTTCACATATGTACTCTAATTCATCAATATCAAATCACTAGACTGATAAAACTAAAGCTTAGCATGAAATAAATAATTGAGAACAACTTCTCTTTTCAACGCATTTCTATAAATCATTCTAGGGGTAATTTTAAAGCTGATCTAAAACTCATTTTGAAAGATTCCGTATAAAGAAGCAAAGCTTCCCTGCAGAATCAAGATCCATTGCCCTGCACTTTTGTTATACTTGGGGATCTTGTCACCATATCAAAGACAACCAATTTTATCTTGTTTATTTTTTTTTCAGAATTTTATGTCCACCTTAGAAATGTTTTCTCACCTTGTTTTAGTTATCTTTTTTCACAGTCTCCTCTCACACTTTGCTTTCTGTTCATGATAGCTCACAGCTAGCCCTGGGCCTCTCCTGTGCAGAGCGAACCTTGATGCAGCCTCCACTGAGTTTCCAGCTTGCTCTCTTTCCCCTCCTCCCACTCCTTTGAAGGGAGCCCAGTCAGTATCTTAAGAAACCTAATCCCTGGTCCTGGCTGCAGGTGGCTCCACTCCAGTGGAAAAATATACCTGTGTGGTCCTTAAGATTACAATGTTAACAGGGTGTTGCGGCTAGATATAAAACAGCCATTAAGATCTCAAGATGGGAATTATCAGAAAGAGTTGACTTTGGTGATTTAGGCAGTTCACAAGGTCAAGGCTACCTGCAGACACAAAGGCTGTGACTCATGGGAAAACTGACTTCTGTCACACAGGCTTCCAGTAACCGGCTGTGCGATCTTAAGCATGTCACCCTTCAAAACTTTAACTTTCTGTGAAATGACAATGTGCTAAAGAGGGTACTGGACTGTTGGAAAGACACCAAGAATACCTAAGGGATTCAGTATAGGACATGGTAGAGAGAGAACACATGATAAGTCACCTCTGTAGGTACAGGGCACACCAGGTGGAGAATACCACATGCGCACAGACCTGCCCAAACCGGCGGGGAAACCCACGGCCCTCCAGACCAAACAAGTGCTGTGCCCTGACTAGAATCTTGCATGCCCTCCAATTCCAGTCAGCACAGCTTCCTCTGCCAACTAAAGGCCCAGAATAAAATCCAAAGGTCAGATAACGTAGCTGAATTTTTCCTTTAAGGAGGAAAGCAAGAAACAACGGAGGCACACACACAAAAATCTATAGCTCTGTCACTGTCCCAGATAATGTTCACAGGCAAAGGACCTGACTCACAGCTCGACAATTTCCAGGAAGAAAGTTTTCCAGTAAAGAGCAGTGATAACACATAACTTTCTTTAAAAATAAAAAAAATAAAAAAAAAAAAAAGGGACAATGTTCTGATCTGGGTTCCTGGATCGAGGTCTTTGTTGCCTGACATTTCTGTGAACTTACTGACTCATTTTGGGTTAGATACAGCGCTTTAATCACTTGGGGAAGGAGACCATGAAGGACAGGACCTTCCTTGCCTGAGAAGACGGCGTTTCAGAGAGCTTCACCCGGTGGAGCCCATGCCTCGACCTCCCCGATTAACACTGCCGTGACAGCCCCTGGCTCATCCGCGCAGCCCTAGGGCGAGCAGCCTATCTGCGGAGGGAAAGTCACTGCGCGGGACTCTCACACCACTGCAGGCAGGATTCCCTGCACCGTGCTGCTGAAGTCATGCAGGTTAGTGTGGACTGAGAAGAAATGAGAAAAGCCAGCCCTGAACGATCCCTAAGCGACATGGCTGATAGATGGCAGGGATAGAAGCACCCGGTGGGCGCAAAAGCACCTGAGAGGCACAGGCAGGCCGGAGGGCTCCAGCTGGTGAAGGTCTGAGGCTGACGGCCCCGGGTTTACTGAGCCCTGGCTCTGGGGCAGCAAAGGGAGCCTTGGCAAGAAAAGACAGGGGACAGCGGGGCAGGCAAGGGGGGCCTAAAGAGCCCCGAAGAAAATGAGAGGGAGCTCAGGGCAGAGGAGTGCTGGACGGCTGCGGCGGAAGGCCCAGGGAGAGGGCCGAGCAGACCTGGCCCAGAAACTCCAAGGGAAACCACGGGGTGGCAGAGTCTGGGCCACCGTATCTCCCACAGAAGGGGTGAGGTGTTCAGAGAAGTTGCTAGTGACTGAGGTAGGCCGACAGACATGGGCAGAGAGGCAGGCAACTTTGCTGACAGCCTTTCCGAATGAGTCCGAGAAGGGCCGTTCAAGCCTCGGCGGGGTTATGCTTATTTTCATGGGCAGTTATAGGTTTAAAAGGCAATCTTGGGGACTTTTTAGCGTTAAATAGATGACGTGCTACTTTCTAGTGTGCTACTAAATAGAACCTGGTCTCTGGAATGCAACTTAATCCAATTCCCAGAATAAATTATATCCCCCACTGCCAGTGGATTTCCAGCCATGTAGCGGGCTGGGCGTTCCTCGCCCAGAAGTGCACCAAAGGCTCCGCGGACCCGCAGCCTCCTGCTTCTCCCAGGCTTCCCAGGGACAGCCGATTCCTCTGGCAGCCGCAGCGCTCACTCTGGACTGCCGGCACCTGGAGCCTCCCACGGATTCTGCGTCTGGCTCCAGCCCTGAGACAGCGCGTGGCTAGTACCCTTAGCCCCTGAATCCAAACCATTCCCAAAGACAAACACAAAAGGGTGGGAATCCCCGGCGTGGGTCTGCACACGCATGACGCACAGCCAACATAGAAGTCTTCATCGCACAGCACCGTTCCGTTCCATGCTGTTGTGTACGTCCAATCTATTCGAAGAAAACTCATTAATAAAAAGCTTCCAAATAAATAAATAAATAAATAAATAAATAAATAGCTTCCTACTTCAAAAAAGTACTTCGAGGCTCCTCCCAGCTCTGTTTTCAGTTCTCCCGCGGTCTTGCCTGGATCCCTGGAAAGCAACTAACATGTCAGGGTGAATACCTTGTTGGTGCTTGTCATCATTATCTTTATGAGATGGCATTAACCCTTGTCCTTTGAGATGACAGCATCTGTGGTCCTCAAATCAAACAAATTGGACCCAGACCATCTACGAGTGGAGAAGCCTCCCTGCGATATTCAGTGGTTTCCCCAGCTCTGCGCAAACTAATCCTCCACCCCCACTGCAAAAGCATTCAGAAATAATTTTATTCTGAAGGTGTTTTATTCTCATTCAGCTGAAGAGGGAAAGTAGCAGAGCCCAGAGCCGGTGACTACGCGTCCCACCTCGCGATAACCCTGACCTTAGCAAAGCTCACATCTGTGTTGTGTTTGAGGTGGCCGGCAGCCAACTGGGGATCAGAAAACAAGTTTCCCTGGTCAGATGTAAACCTTGCCCAGCATGTTGACTTTATAAACCACCCCGTAAGCACAGTAAATTTAATTGGTAGATAGGGCTGTCTCTCCTTGGCTCGTTTCCCACCGATTAATGTTACCAGCGTGAGCACCGCTACGATCAGACGCACGCTAACAAGGCTCTGTCTAGACAGAGGAGCAGAAACGTTTTTTTTTTTCTTCTTTTTATATTTTTGCAGAATTAGCCACTAATGCGCTACTCATGAATGGAACAAATGTTTGCATAAATCCATACTGGGGAGAGAAATACTGCTCTGGGATACTTCCAGGGGCGACCCCGTCCACAGGATTGCGCAGGCGCGGCATTTCACTCATTCCTGTCCACCGCGAAGCCCTTGAAGCCCTGCGAGGGAGGCCCAGCTGCGTACAAGCAATAGGTGGGGCCCCTGCATATGAAGTCCTAAGACGTAAATAAAACTGGCGCGCTAACTTCCCCTCAACCATTCACCTCGCTTGCAAACTTTTCTTGAACAAGTCATGGCAGTTTGTTTGCTGGGAAGATTAAAGTTACAAAGTTTTGGGTAACTCCAGTGCCATTGATGTTAAACAGTTATGAATTCATTCATTATCACAAAGGCCGCCTAACCACATCAAAACTTAGCATATTTATAAAAAAATAAAAATTTAAAAAAAAATCTCCTAAGCTATAGCAGAGGAATCAGAAATATCATAAGATACAGTTTCTGTTAGCTCAGCTGTCTAAGCACCTTCCTGGCAAGCATAAGGACCCAAGTTCGATCAACAGTATTACACACCATGCCAGTCCTAGAACTGGGCGAGCCATGCCAGCCACCAAACGCAGGTATGGTGGCACATGCCCGTAATCCCAGTGCTGGGGAGGCTGAGACAGGAGGACCACTATGAATCAAGACCCTGTACTTAAACAATAAATAAATAAATAAATAAATAGACTGAAAAAGAGATATAGCTCCTGCTCTTCAAGAGCCATAATGAGATTGTCTGTAAGATTAGTTCCAGGAGAATGACAACCCAGAAGGTACGTTCACCGTGGTTCTCAGGTTGGGCGAATTTGAACAGATGAATGCACATGTATGCTTTAAATTATTTCTTTGAGGAAAAACAGGGCCTCACAGTGTAGCCCAGGCTGGACCATTCACAGCATCCTAGATCACAAGAAGAAACTTATGACCCAAACTGGGCTCTTCTCATGGATATTTGTGGCGTAGAACTTCCCAGGTGGGAAGACTGGGGAGCCATTAGCTTCCGGTGGCTCGAGGAGGGAAACAGCCTGAGGAAGCAAAGACAACACATTGAGAGGCCGAGATTCACACCTAAGACAAGCCTAGAGCAAATGAGGTGTCTGTGATGCATGTGGTCTACACGTGTTGGGTCTGCTGAAGTGGCCCAAGGACCCCTGCCACACGCCACTGGGCACCTTTCACTCACGGCTCGCTAGCTCCATTGTCCTCCTGGGCTATCACTTGTTCTTCTCCTCTGCACACACGAACGCTCGTGTAGCCTTCATACACCTGGACCTGAGCTCCCAGACACATCCCAGGGTCACCACGTGTGTCGCCAAAGCCTCAGCTGGGCCCCGTGCTCCTGCCTGCTTGTCCGACAGCCTCACAGGCTGCACTCTATCCCCTTTCTTTAGTTCCTTGTAATCCACAGCAGCCCTGATGCACCCAGCAGGACTGCCTCCTTCTCAGAGTCCTAGCAACTCCGCCATCACTGCCACGTGGCAAAGGGACCGATGGATTTCCAAGGCAAAGTACGAGCCAGCATCCTATAGGGGTTTTCGGGTGGCCATGGACACCAAAGAGATAAAAAAAAAAAAAAAAAAAAAAAAAGAATCTTTTTTAAAAGAATAATTTTCCTTAGTGAAAGGAGAGAGTCAGGTTCCACACACATAATTTTTCTTCTTTTGTTGACTGGACCCCTGACGACTAACATGGCCTTAAATGCCTACTACCTAGTGGCCTTTGGAGTCCACACTAATGTTTACATAGCCTGGCACCCAGGCGGGGACACATGCGCTACTTCGAGGTGACAAACCCATCTGTCTCCATGGAGGCTTGTGCAGCCTTCTTCCCTGCAGTAGCACAGCCCTGCCAGCAGTGGAGGGGGACAGTCATGTCTACATTGTGGCTGTGCCTCCTCCCGCCACTGTTCCACAGTGTGACTACATTGAGCAAAGCTTTGGCATGATGAGGACAACCTCATTTTCTCCAGAGATCTTATTTCTTGGTGACTATGCATGTCCCTGTAGTACGTGTAGGCCTGGAGCTAAGAGTGCACAGCAGGTGGCTGGTTCTGCTATGACACACGGGCCCCTCTGGGGAGCAGTCTGGGGGCAGAGAGCCTGTCCTCCCAGTGCCTGCCCGTGCCAGCAGGTTCACTCTGCCCTTCCCTTGGGAGATGCATGAGTTGGCACCTCCTGTCTTTTTATCATTATTCCGCTTCAGATTTAAACAGCCCCCTGTGTTTGGAAGTTGCCTGGATTGGGGTGTTATATGCAGTTTGCCACTGGGAGTTGGGGTTCGGTCAGAGGAGAGGGGGCCCTTAGGCGTGATCTGCAGTGGTGCACCTCCTCTCCCACCCCTCCCCCACTCTCTGTTTCTTATCTGCCATGCCACAAGCAGCTCCCTGCCAGACCCCACTGCCATGCCAGCCTACCTTGAACCAGTGGGCCACAAACCAACTGCCCACTAACTGCGAGCTAAGCATTAGTAAGCCTGCCCTCCTTGAGCTTGTAGGCGGCTGGGTCCTAGGTCTCAGGGATGGGATGAGAAAGTGACTCCAGCATTCATTTTACTTTTTTTTTTTTTTTTTTTTTTGTCTTTTTGAGACAGGGTCTCGCTATGCAGTTGAGGCTGGCATTGAGCTCACTTTTGTAGCCCAGGCTGGTCTCGAACTCGTACCAATCCTCCTGCCTCAGCCTCCCGAGTGCTGGGATTACAGGCATGAGCCACCATGCCTGGCTCATTTTACTTTAAAATAAACAATTCAACAACCACTTTGGTTTTAAGAACTAGAGTCCACAAGGAAGGTAGACCATATGGCTTCCAAGATGTCCTTCAGATATGCAATTCAACACAACATACAATGCAGAAGTACTATGCTATGTAATATCGAAGAATGCAGTAAGAATTCAGAAAAGGAGAGCAAAAAAATAAGCAAAGGCGGGCTGCAGGATACACGGACACAAAGAGTGCTGTTAAACTGAAATTTAAATTCAACTCAGTGTTATATATTTTTATTTGCTAACGCTGGCAAATCATTTTAGATAGGGAGAAACCAAACCCCAAGGATACTAACAAATGACGCAGGAGCTAAGCGGTGAGTTTTGCTGAGCGTGGCATCCCAGCAGTCCCAGCAGGACGTGTGCCTTTCCCAGGACCATGGCTAGGAGGCCAGCGCTGACCAAACGTGGCGCGCGCGCGCGCTTCGGAGCCAGGGCATTTCATTGCCAGGGTTTGATGTCCTGTGTTATTTGTCCTTGACAGAACAACCAGTAACATTCCAGAGAGAGGAGCATTGCTAGCTGGGATCCCGCAGTGAAGGTGCCAGCTGCAGAGCCCCTGCGCTAAGGCACGAGGGACGCACAGTGCAGGAGGACGGGCAGCTCTGAGGAGTTGGGGGTACAGACAGAAAGAAGAGGTTGGGGAGTCAGAATGCGCTCCAGCGCAGAGGTCTGCAAAGCCGCGAGGACAAAAACATAGAGATGATCCTGGGTGGGGCTCGGGGGCCAGGAATTTTCACAAGTTTCTCAGTTGTAAAGCATTATGCATTCAGAGCTGAGAAATGCTGGTCTCAGTGATAGAAAATGAGAGCAGAATAAGAGTGAGCATGGAGCACTGGGAGAAGGGACGAGCACTCGTGTGACGGCCAGACAGGGTCTCCTGGCAATCTCAACAAAGAAAATAATTCTGTTTGATTCTTCTTTTTTTTTTTTTACCACCAAAAAAGAAAATTATCTGTCCTGCAATGGCCAATCAATAAATTACAACTGCCCCTGCTAGGTTGGATTTTCAAAGAGACATCTTTCAAAGAAAAAAGAAGACTTAAAACCATACACGAAGTTCACCACTCAACACAAATGTTAATCTACTATGTTTGCTAGGTGTGATGGTGCCTACCTGTAATCCCAGCACTCAGGAGGCAGAGGCAGGAGGATCTCTGTGAGTTCAAGACCAGCCTGGGCCACAAAGTGAGCTCAGGGCCAGCCTGAGGTGAAGAGCAAGACCCTGTCTCCAAAAGATTTTTTAAAAATTCCTTTCATATCTGTGTTATTAGCATTATTAATTACATGAGTAACTCGTACACACTAGGTATCTACTCTGAGCAGGGAACTGTGCTGAGCAATCTATCACCTTGCTGTATCTTGGCCGCCACACTGTCATGAAATAGTTACAACTATTTCTAGACACTCATAAAGGTGTAAAGTTACCAAGAATATGCCATGTCAAGGCAGACTGAGAAAAGAAGCTGGATTTTTCCAAGCGTAAAACCCTCGGTGTGTGGCTGCTCCATCAAACACACTCTGAAATTTCTTTCCCCCTCATCCTTCTGAATAACCTCAACATAATGGTGTTCTGAGTTGAAGCCAAGGGATATTTGATGAAAAACCGCAAATTCACTTATCAAAAAATACTGTTCTTCCCAAACACTGAGCATCACGCACAACACAACACCGTCATGTAAAGAAAGAATTTCCAGAAAAGACCTTCTCCCAGTGACAGTGTGGCCTTCGGCCATTGCTCCCAACCATTCCAGAGCAAAGTCAGCTTCTCTACACTGCGCGGAGACGTCCATGGCAGAAGCCAGCCTACAGGCAACAGTCTCCATTCACAGAGCGGGAAGGGAATTGCCACGCAGAAAAGCTGACAATATTCTGGCTTGGAAGATGCTTGGATTTAAATAAAACTGGGAAGCTCTTGAGTCCAGGTGGCAAGAGTTTTTTTAAGAAAATCTGCTGAACTGTGCTGATATTGAAAGAGCATATGATAAAATGTAACCGGTGTGTCCCACGTGTCTGGAGCTGTGTGCTTCTCGGGTGCTGGAGAAACCTTGCAAGGGATCAGGATGTCACCAGTGGTCCCAATGTGCGGAGCTCTGTAGAGACATCAATATGGCACCAGTAAAGTCATACACATTTTTCCAAATAATAAATAGGCGTAGTACTCCATTTACTGTGGCCCTCAGGCCGAGAGCATGAGCAGGGACAACCACAAGCCGGAACTCACTTCCGCTCTTCACAGGTTCACCACCAAGGTTGAGCCAGTATTGTGTGCAACCCATGGTACCACTTTAAGCTTGTGTGCTCCAAGCTTAAAGTAACACTGCTCTCAAGAAAAGAAAGGACAAATACTCAGGCCGTCCTAAAAGTGGTGCACAGCCCACCCGCCACAACCAAGTGTGCACAGAGTTGAATGTGGTCTCCTGCGTTCAGGACCACCTGCCTTCTGTAGAAAGACAAAGCCTAAGTGGTCCTGGAGTTCATCCAGAACCTGGGCCAAAGCCAGAACACCCAAGTGCAGAGCTATGAGTGGAAACCTGCTGGCTCTGAGATGACACTCAGAGGGGGTGCTTCTTACGCAGCACTTCGCGGCAGACTGTAACATACACGGTCACTTTTCAACTTCTTTCCCTCATTCATCCCTCAAAACAAGCACCCCGCCTCTTTAGGAGGGAAGTGGAGAGAAAAATTGGAAGGGGTAACACCAAGGGGCCTCAGCTGGGAAAAGCCATATCATGGTGCATTAAAGAACGCAACCCCTTGGGCTGTCGAGATAGCTCCGTGTACCAAAGCACGTGCTTAGGCAAGCTTAGGCAAGCAAAAGGACCATGGTGATCCCCAGAACCATGCCCATGCCAGCCCTGCCCCCAGGGTGGGCTGACTCCACTGCAGCCTCTAACCCCAGTGCTGGGAAGGCTGAAAACAGGAGGATCACTATGAGTCCAAGCTTTATAGTGAGATTCTGTAACAACTCACTACATTAAAAATTAGTTAACCTTTGAGCTGGGCATGGTGGCTCACGCCTGTAATCCCAGCACTCGGGAGGCTGACGCAGAAGGATTGGTGGGAGTCCAAGACCAGCCTGGGCTACAAAAGTGAGCTCAAGGCAAGCCTCAACTGCATAGCAAGACCCTGTCTCAAAAGACCAAAAAAAAAAAAAAAAAAAAAAAATCAGTTAACTTCAGAAAAAAGCATCCCCATGTAAAGTTAACATGGGACTGAATATGCTCTGAAGCAGACACAGCACTATCTACAGTCCAACTGAAGGCTGTTTTTCATAGATAAAAATATAAGTCACCTCAGATTATTCGCAAACAATGAGGGGGCATGTGGGTCTTATGGGAGAAATTCCACGGAGCAGAACTCGGAGCAGAACTCAGAGCAGACGTGCTGCCAGTCCTGTTCATGCCACTTCACTGTACTCTGCCCTCTTCTGACCTAAGAACCCCTGGCCCACAGCCATAGTCTATAAAACAGATACAGGATCCTACCTCTTAAATGAAGCTGGATGCATAATTCAGAACATGTTCTTTCTTAAGCCAGTACTGTATATGTATCACACCAATTGCTATTACCGCTCCACCCCGCTGTGTGGAAGACCAAGGACAGGGCAGCATGTTAATCCTGGCTCTGTCCTTGTGAAGCCACCGCCTTGCCAGCAGCTTCCTGGCAAACGTCTGATGATGCCGCTTACCGTGTTTGTGTCCTTTCCTGAACTAATCTATCGGGATGTTCTTAGAAATGACCAGACGCTGGGGTACCCCTGCCTCCAGATAGTTGGGGATTATAAATGTCCATGACTAAAGTAGCCGCCTGCATATCCCTGGCCTCACCACCAGGCCAGCACAGCAGGTTTTGGTCACAGTGTACTCTGCAGTGACGATGATGCTCTGATCAGGTCGAACCGTCCTCCTGGGTCTTTTACAGAGTCACTGTGGGCAGGAATACGGAAACCCTCGCTGTCTCAGGAAAGCACACAGCCCTCAGCTGACTCTTGCCTCAGTGCACCACGGTAAGGCCACCCAAGGACCGGTACAATAAGGAAAAATAATCAAGCCACGTGCTATTCATCAAAACTCCTGTCCACCCTACTTACAAGCACCACGTGGACAAAGCCACCAAAACGAGCCGAGGAGGGGCTGCGTCAGCGTGACACTGCCGCCCTGCCGGGGACACTGAGATTTACAGCAGGAGCCTGCGGCTCTCAGCCGAAGTATGCAAACGTGAAGCCAATTAGGCATTCGCCTGCCGCTGCTGATTAAAAGGCCTGGCATGATGGATTGTCATGAAGTGGGCAGATAGTGGCCAGGCTGGCCCGTGATCTGTCCCCGCACAGAGGACAGCCCAAGGAGAGACTCAGGAAGATCCGCTCCCTGAAGAGCCACCAGAATTTTGTATCTACTAATTTGGAAGGGAAAAAAATAAGCGGTGTGGGAAAATGTAATTACACTGCAGCTAGGAAATAAAAACAGGCAAAGCAAACCATGCATTGGTGCATCATTAAAGGAGAAAATAACCCTTCTAGGGTAATTTTCCCATGGAATTCAGAACACACACAAGAAAAGAAGAATTGGAAAAGGGTTGGAAGAAACCACATGCAATTCTTTCCCCTCCAATTACAACAAATTTCAACAGTTTTCAACTCAGCAAAATGCCTGGACCAAAGCTTGGCAAACAGCAGAAAGTAAAGTTGTTAATAAAATAGAAAACATGAATTCAAGATAGCCAGACAGAGCGAGGCTGAGTAAGTTCTCAAATTACCTAAACGAAGTTTGGAGATACTTACGCAATTTCTGACTTTCAATTTCAGCTAGAACAATCTAATTAAAATTCAGAGAGAGAGAGAGAGAGAGAGAGAGAGGGGGAGAGACAGAGAGAGACAGAGACAGAGAGAGAGGGGGGAGGGAATGGGGAGAGAGGGGCAGGCAGGCAGCTCGGATCCTCCCACCCTTCAAAGGTCAGAGCCCATAGGTCCTCTTCTGAGTCCTGTATGGGGGTTGGAATCTTTCCCTCTGGTCAGGCTCTCTGGCTCAGAGGCATTAATTACCATGCCATGCGGTGGCCATGGCACTCTAAGATCCCACATCTCTTTGTGACCCTCATCCCTCAACCCAAAGGACAAGCACAACACCAGCGGCCTTGACCCAGGGCCAGGTCTGTGGCCACGCAGCTGTTGCCTTCCAAGGGCCCTGCTGGGTGAGGAGCAGTTTTCCCAGGCGGTCCCAGAACATGCAGGGAGCACAGACTCCCAGCCGAGTCACTTTCTGCAGGCACACAGTGCCCCTGAGAGCCTCAGTTGGTGTCACATGAAAAAATATCCCTTCATTAAGCAACCTCAGAGGAGAAACCACAGGTGGGCCGAGTCAGCACAGGACTGCCCTGGCAGGAAAGCCTGAGATGCTGATTGGGTTTTAGCTCATCAGTAAGCATCACTACCTTGGACAAAACAGACAGAAACGCAGAACCTCGTGCAGCCGAGGGTGGAAGGAACCCTGGACTCTGGGCGTGCAGAGTGACACCACCAGGAATCCCTGCCCCCATTCTGCATACCATGCGTTCAAGGCGCTCTCTTGTAGCTTCGGCTGTTATTTGCATGCATGGTAAAGACATGCCAGACCTTCCTAGACAGCGAGCACTTCCCAGGTAGGGACTGTTTGCTGAGCACCAGTGGCCCATGAAGCTTGACCCCAGCCAGGCAAGTTTCTAGGTTGGCAGCAGCAACGGTGACATTCGAGCTACAAGCCCGACGCGTCCCACTCCAAGCACCCCCTACCGCTGTTGGGAGGGTCTACTTTCCCTCTGGTTCTGACTTCTACTACTTGTTCTCTGAATGTGATCTCTTATTTCTTTGTTGTTCTTTATTTACTTATTCATTTGTTTATTAGGATTGTCTTTTGTGGCTTTCATCTGGCATACCTTGTCTTAATTTTTCTTTATCTCAGTCTCACAGGAAGTGCAGCCTGTAGAACCTAGTTTAGGATTGGACGATGTGCCACTTGGCTTAATTTCTGTTAGTCTGGTACCCGGCACTATCACTATTAAATGCTATCCAACAACAATTTTCACTGAACTAGAGGGAACCGCTTACAAAGCGCTCAGTCTCCAAGCTTCCAATCCCTGGCTGTCTCAGTGGGGGCACAGACTCACCTGCAGCAGCCTGCTTCTAATTCCTCTGCATTTCTCTGGGCCCCAGTGGCCCCACCGTGGAGCCTGCAGCCACCAACCTCAATATGTCCCTTTCACTAGGTTAAGACAGCCCAGCAATTTAGCAAGCACATATATCCCTGGCTGCCTCAGGTGGGCTCTGGAGGCTTCAGCATGCACCTTGTGGCAAACGCTGGTTCCCTCCTCTCTGGCAAGGCTCCTCTACTTTCCTTCCCAGCCACTGGGAACTAAGCATGGTTGCTCCTCCACCCCGTCCACCATGAGGAGCAGCTCGCCAGGGACTGAACCCCTTGAAACCATGAGCTGAGTTAAGCCCCACCTCTCCGACATTGTGGAAGTCCCATGCTGTGCCTCAGGAGTGTGGAGATAACTAACTCCCACCATGACTGGGATTGCACCAGTAGACACAAGCCTGAGAGCAGAGGCACACACCCAGCAGCAGGCTGAGTTTGCTCTTTAACCACTTTCGGTGCCTTTTGAATGTGTGTCTTACCGCTTTCATCATTTTTCTTTCACTTAGTTTTCATCCTCCATTGTATTTTTAACCCTGTCATGAAAAGTTAAGTGCATAATTAGAAGTCTACAGTTCTTTACTTTGGCCTTCAGGTCATAAACTCACCACCTACTTAAAGCTCTAGGTGACCAAGGCCATTTAGGCATTTAGGTCACCTGAGATGATCCTATTACCACTTGAGTAAATCAAGGCTCTGACTCTTGTCACAGCAGGAACAACCTAATACATGCTAGGTGCTTGAAAACTGCGGGCAATATTTATAGCTGTTTTAATTATTACAGTAAAAGATACATGGCCAAGAACAATGTGATTAGTGTTTTCAAGGTAGAGGGTAATATTTTGAGAATATTAAGAAGCAGTGATAGCAGTGTGTCTTTTACTGCAATACTTTTTTTTTTTTAAATTTTAGCATTTACCATAGTTGTGACACACATCGTTGATTGATATTTCAGGCAGTTTCTGTGAAATGAAAACATGATGTCGTGTCCTTGTCCACCCTGCTCACCAGCTCCAGCACCATGTGACTTTTCTAAAGTCAAAATGATGAGGAGATGGCAATGTTTTGATTAATTCAGGCCCTTCAGGAAGCCAGGACAGCCAAGCTAATGACACATAGGAAAGAGAACTCCAGAGCTGCTGCAGAAAGTGGCAAGAACAACGGGATGGACGTGTCCAGGTGAGGCAGAAGCTGGGGAGAAAGAGAACCTTCCTCACCACCCCGTTGGTGGGACTGTAGCCCGGTGCAGCCCTGGTGGGAATCGGCGTGGAGATTCCTTGGAAAGCTACAACTTGGCAGTCCGCCCAACCCAGCTAGTCCTCCTTTTGGTGTCTTCCCCAGAGAACTAGAAGCATCCTACCACAGCAGCACATGCACACGTACAATGGCATAGCTTGCAATAGCTAAATCTTAGGAAGAGGCTAAATGCCATCAACTGATGCATTCATGAAGGACAAGCAGTTGTTTTATACAATAGAGTACTGCTCTGCCACAGGGAAGGTAAGCTTGAGCTACTTCTAGCTAAGTGAATGCACCCTGCGACCATACTCTTAAGTGAAACAAATCAGACATACATTTATTTTTTTAATTTTATTAATTTTAATGAGAAAGACATAACAATGAGACAGTTTCAAAACAGGTTAGTAGGACAGTTACAATAATTAATATAGTGCATATTGTTGTCTTCATAGTAGTTGTTCAGAGTACAAGATGCAGACATGATATCTTGTGTAAACGGTATTTCTACAAATCTTTCTCCTCACTGAACTAAGAAAAAGTAGCTGTATGTAGAGTTCAATAGTCCATAGCAGTAGTGGGTTATCAGCAGAACTGGCAATGTCAGAGGCTGTTGACTTGAGCCTTTTACAGCTCAGCATATGAATATGGCCTTACTTGTTACACCTGATAGTTCAACTTTTCTGCTAGATGATTAAGACCAAGCTAAAGCAACATTTAAATATTATATTATTCTCTAGTGTGAAAAACCCAAAACATAAATAAGGACCAAAATGTACAGCAGATATTGTGAAGCTAGAAGTAACCGGGGAACTGGGGGAGGGAATAAAGGTAGGGGAAAAAATGAGGAATAAAGGAAAATATGGAAATAAGGCTTTGTAAATAAGGAGGGAGCCAGGGATTTAAGGAAGAGGAGAGGAGTGGGGGGAAATCACATTACATCACTTAGAGGTACAAATTCTCTAGGATAAATGAGAACGTGAGGTATACTTGACATGTACCAATAAACTTAATGAAGTGAGGCAGAGGATTTTAAGGGGGATTCATGGCAATGTGGCTTATGCTACAAATATATTTTTTAATTTAAAAACTCACCATAGTTTTTGATTGCAACTTATAAGTCAGATTGACTGGAATCCATTCCCAGATGAACGTGCTTTCAAAGTTCAGAATGTGAGTTCCAGATACGCAACAGGAACAGAACAGAGTTTCTAGCAGTGGAGTTTCTGAGGGCTGCTGTCCGCTGGCCTCTGCTCAGAAGGAACGCCCCGCAGTGGCCTTGACCAAAAGGCCCCACACACAGGCTGGCCGCCGCTCCCTTCCCCAGCCTTCCACTGTCTTCGGTGATGCTTCACGTCTCCAAATTCCCGTGTCCCTTATCTAGAACAGTTCTTATCCACATTTCTGGAGTAATTGCACTCTTGATAGCATTCACTTTCCGATGGCCATCAAATGCAATGTATGTGTCCTGTCACTTGTGATCACATGAAAACTGTTTGCTCTGAGGGCAGGGTAGGAGCATGTGAGGGGAATAAGTGCTAGAAGAGTTAAGCTTTCCGAAATGAAATTCTGAAGCCACGCTGTGTCTCGGAAGCGCGGACACAAATCTTTACTCATTTTGTTTTTTTTTTCAGAACAGTGGGCCGTGTGGCACCACAGTGAACTGCACTGAAAACCTGGCTGCTATGTGGGAAAGGTGGGTCGACGCAGGTTCCGCAGCTGCGGCAGATGCTTCCCTGGGTCAGACACAGTGGGCATGACGAGGGCTCTGCCCGCGTGACCGCAGAGGACCTGGCACGTCTCTGTGCCTCCCCCACGATTTCACTATGCACCTACTATATTCTGTTAAATTCCATAAATACATAATGTAGGTTGCAATGCTAGGCACATGTAAGTGCACTTGGTCGATCTCTGACCAAAACATAGTCACGCACCTTGACTGTAGACTGCACTTCCTTAGAGACCGACATTTCCGTGAAAGATAAGCAATGAACTGTGGGTCCCATTAAAGAAACCAAGGAAGAATGACGCTTGATTCCCCAAAACTGAGGAAAACCTGCAACAGAAATTCAGCCAGCACCCAGGCGTGGTGGCGCACACCTGAAATCCCAGCACTC
>PVJA010029913.1:0-26265 GCA_004027025.1 Myocastor coypus
GCCTCTCCAGCATTTGTTGCTGGTTGATTTCTTTATGATAGCCATCCTTACTGGGGTGAGGTGGTATCTAAGTGTTGTTTTGATTTGCATTTCACGAATAGCTAGTGATGGGGAGCATTTCTTCATGTATTTGTAGGCTTGCTGTATTTCTTTCTCTGAGAAGTGAATGTTCATCTCAGATGCCCATTTCTGGATTGGGCCTTTGAATTTTGGGACCCTAATGGTTTTTAGTTCTTTGTAGATTCTAGATAGAAGACCTTTGTCTGAGTACTTGTTAGTTATAATCTTTTCGAAATTTGTGGGTCATCTTTTCACTTTGTTAGTGATTTCCTTTGACATGCAGAAACTTCTTAGCCAGAGGAGGTCCCAATTGTTGATGCTTTCAAGTGTTATAGCCAAGATTTCTAAGCAAAGTTTGGGAGGTTACTCAATGAACATCTGAGAAGGCAATGCATGATTTCGTAGGAATGAAGCCACAGTTGCCAGAGCAATCCTAGGAAGTCGGAGATGTCAGGTATGGAAAGCTGAAAACTCAAGAAAGGAAAGCTGTTGTCCATGAGTGGAATCAGCCAAAACTAGGGAAGTCTTCTGGGAAGCAATGGGTACAGTCATAGAGTTAGGTGCACTTTGGAATGCACAATTGCCACCATGTACTCTCAATGCTGGATACTATGCTGTACCCCTGCTGGGTCTTGCTGTCGCCCTGGGTTGTAGCTGAGCAGTTGCATTAAATCTTATCCTATTTTCCAAAAAGCAAGACCTACCCAGTAAATAAGTTCTAGTATGATTTCAGAAGCAACATGCCCTAAAAATAAGATTTACATCTTTTAAAAGAAATTCCAAATATGTTGGAACTGTTGAGACTTTGAAGAAGGGATTATTGGATTTGTGATTGCAAAATATATAGTAATATTGTGTAAAATTATGACCTTGGAGTAGTTCCTTTTTTTTTTCATTTTGTGTATTTTATTTGTGTGTTTGTTTCATTTTATGTATTTGGTACAGTGTCTCACTATGCAACTCGGACTCATAGTAATCCTCCTGTGTTTCAGATTCCCCAGTTCTGGGATGACAGGCATGTGCCTTCGCACTGGGAGTTGATCACTGGCTCAGCACTTCTCGAGGCGGGACCAGCACAGCATGCAGGACTGGGGATCTTCAGTCTCTAGAAATTAAGGGCCTGCCTGATAGCTCAGTGGTCTAAAGCACCTGCTTTGGCAGAGCACAGCGGCCAGGGTTCAGTCCCGTGTATGATGAGCTGGCCTCACCTCTGGAGCATGCTGAGAGGATGATTGAGACTAGTCATGGTGGCATGCACCTATAATCCCAATACTTTGGGAGCTTAAAAACAAAAGAATCACTCTGAGTCTGATCTATGTAGTGAGACCCTGTAGACATTGTATCTCCTGTGTTAAAAAAAAATTAATGATAAAACAAATAAATAAATAAGAAATTAAGTGTAGCTTAAGCAGAAGCATTTGGTGTGATGTTGACAGTGACAGATAAACTTGGTATAAAAACTTAGCTGAAGTAGGAAATGTTTACCAGATAAGTGGAGCATATTCTTGTGCCTTTCTGGAGGGTCATGAAATGTAACTTTGGGTGCTATATAACTTCATGCCCTATTCATCACTGGTGCAGTTCTCCTACTTTGCAACTCTGCAGATATACAATAAAGAGCTTTGTTCTACCACATACTTTCATCATTATGTTCTGGTTTTGGAGCCAGCTGACTGTGGATGGAACCAACTATGAGGTAAATTGAGCCTTTGCTCCTTTACATCGTCAGTATCTGTCAGGTATTTTGTCCAGGAATGGGAAGGCTGACTGGTAATGGTTGATCCATTCTGTCAACTTGAGAAGTTTAGAAGTTTAAGTATCAGCAAGGGGCCAGAGTCCTCAATCTGGAAAGGGCCTGAGCTTGTGTGAGAAGAGGGTAAAGAGATCATGGCTGTGCCACACCCACCCTAAGGTGGGTAGCCTCCATACCATATAAAGGAGGCAAAGAAGCTTGCTTTCCTCTCTTGCTTTTGTTACTTTTATTGTCTGTTGCTACCTTGATCTACTGCCCCTCTGCCACGTCACTGTGCTTTGCAGCCAGCTAAGTATAGATGAAAACTTCTACAAACATTGAGCTAAATGAGCCTTTGCTTCTTTAATTTTCGGTGTCAGGTGCTTTTTTGCCAGCAATGAGAGCAAAAGAAACAAGATAGAATTGAGTGCCAGAAGTGGGGTCATTGCTATGACTATATCTGATCATGTGGTTCCTTTGAGAATGACTTACAGGAAGAGTTTGGATAGGTTCAGAGCTATTACCTGAAAGTATACCAGTGGAACACCTCAAGCTGTTCTGTATGGTAGATTCTGGTCAGAGCTCAAAAACATAAAGCTGGTTCTGCTGGAAAGAAGGACTACATTAGCAGCTGACTCCAGAAAATATGTCATGTCTTGACAAAAATTTTGTCTGCCTTTTGATCATGAGATTAGTTCAAAAATCTTCCAGAGATTTTTGCCTGAGACTGAGACTAAGGATGGAAGACTAATTCATCTGGAAGAGGAAATTTTTAGACAGTCAAATATGAAGGGTATGGGATGGCTGTGTCTAGTAGTTTTTAGGCAGATTTATGTTGAAAATCAAGAGCAAAGCCTAGCACAATGAGCTAAAACGTAAGTTTTCTGGGAAGGAAGCTGCTGAAAAACTGTAGACTGCAAATATAGAGCCGAGGAGATCACAGTTGCTGAGAAGGATCAGAAAAATACAAAAATAGCCTGAGAGCATTACAATAAACTTCAAATCTACATCCTTGGAGCTTTCTAATTGCAAAACTGAAAATCTTTATTCTAGAAGAAAGCTACAGAGCACCATGTTCCAGAATGGTGGCAGCATAGAAAATATGTTCCTTAGAGCTGCATTCTGGTTCCTCAGGCACTCTGTCCCTATAGTCAAGAGGGAAAAAAGCCTGGCTTCTGCTCCAGCTAGCAGCAAGCCTTGTCAGTTTCCACGAGGTGCCGGTTTTAGGCATGTGCTGAATGCAAGAATTGTGGAGTTATGTAGGCTTCCATTTCAGTTTCTCAAGGTCTGGGAGACCAGGCAGTGTGCCTCTGATAGGGCAGCATGTGAAGCTGCAATCAGGAAGTCAGCAGTGTAGGGCAAACTCCCAAAGCGTGGAGAATCCAGGAAGGTGAAGTGTCTGAGGAAACCTGCAAGAGCTAGTCCATCTGACTTAAGAGACAAACTAGAGGGACTACAACTACCAGAAGTATCATAGGATTGGAGCCACACAAGCCCTTCATAGCAAAAAACTTGCCATAGGTTGCTTCAGATGCTGTACATGGGTCTACTGGATTTAATGTTTTCTCTCCTTGACTTGGGGTTTACTTTCATCTCCTATTCATAACTATTAGAAAGAAAATATTTACCTTGTGCCAAAAAATATTGGAAGTGTTTAACTTTGTTTTCATTTCTACAGTGGCTCAGAGGTAAGTGTTTGTCTTAGATCTTCGAGGAGACTTGGGACTCAGACTTTTTAGCAATATTTAGACAGTTAGGGCTGTGACACTCTTAGACATATACTAAGAATTTTTGAGGAGACAACAGCAGAATGTTAGGGTTCTAATATAATATAATGTTGACACACTTAATACACTTAATATTTAAGGACTGTTAAACAAGACTGTTATAATGTTCAAGGTATAAAATGGTAAGAACAAGCATGTCTTTGTATCTGAAACCAGTCAAAAGAAATGTCTCATTGCCAGGTTGACAACTGGTAGATTATTATGTTTATCACACTGTGTCAATTTGAGAAGTTTAGAAGCTCAGCTAAGTAAGTCAGCTGTTCTACATTGTAGTGTACAGGACATGTCACAGGGCAGCTGTTTATGCTCCATGATGTGTTAATGGTTGATTCATTTTGTCAAGCTGAAAATCTTTGAAGTTTAAGTAGCTCTTCAGGGGAGCATGATCCTCAATTTGTGAATATCCTAGTCCTGTACAGGAGGAGTGCATAAAAATGCCATGAATGCTACATCCACCATAAGAAGGGTAGCCTGAGTACAACATAAAGAAAAGACCCAAGCTCTCCCTGTTTGCTTTTGTTGCTTTGTCTTCTGTGGCTTAGAACTGTTGTCCTTTTCCAGGCCACCCTGCTTTAGAGCCATCTGACTATAGGCCGAATCTTTCACAAATTAGGTTACATGAACCTTCTTTTCCTCCTTCTTGAGTGTTGGTTATTTTCTCTCAGAAATGACCAAAATGTAACTAACATACAAACTTAACGAAATCATAAATCATACAGATATGAAGAACTAGAACTTAGAAAAAGTACTTAAAAAGGTGCCACATTACGGGATGATGAGGACTCATAGCCAACTTTTCATTATTGTACTCTAGGAGTACCGATCACCAGGTATGTAACATTGGGTTTCTTTTGTCCCATGGATTAATTGTAGTTAATTAACTATCACATTGGACAATATATATTTAAAATTATTGATCATAATAAGAAAAGTAGCAGCAGAGGCAGAAATCAGCAAACATACCACTGCTACCAAGAAATGTAGGAATATCTACCAACACTGCGATTTTTAGAGACTGAATATTTGTGCCCATTTAAAGTTCCTATGTTCAAGTTCTAATTGCCAATGTAAAAGTTTTATCAGTTGGCGCTTTTCAGTGGAGAGTAGGCTATGAATGTCAATCCTTCGTGAGTAGAAATAGTAATTTTACAAAAGAGCTTTCAGAAACTCTCTCACCCATGCTTTGTCATTTGAAGTTACAAGAAGGAACAGAGGACAGTGAGCAAATGGGCAGAGAATCCTCGCAAGAACCAGATTCTACTGGAACCCTGTTCTCAAGACTTCTAATTTCTAAACTATAATAAGTAAATCTATGCTACTTGTAAGTCATTCAATGGAACCTTGTTATCAAAATTCAAATGAACTAAAGCAGGACTAAGAGAAGCACTACGAATGAATCATAAATAACTGAGCTTTCTGAAGGAACTCAAGACCCTACTGAGATGGACTGAGAAATTTTGGACTTCAAAACTACTGTGACAATGCCAATTTCTATATAAAGGGAACATCAATCTATTATTTCATCATAAAATATTACAACATTTTTATGAAGGGATATAAAAAGTTTTAGAAGTCTATCTCATTATTTATGGTATTTCTATTACACTTAATACATCCTTTCCCTAAGAAAGCACCCAAATATTTATTTTCTACCATTTCCCATTCAGAACCTCATTTAATTCTATAAATCTTTGTATTCTCTAAGATTCCTTTGTCATAATGCATCATTCCTTAATTTTTTTTTTATTTTTGCCTGAAAAACTCACCACATTTCCTTCACATCAGTTCATCCTCATTCCTAATCTTGGATTTACATTTCTGTGTCAATAAACCAAGGCGGACACAATACAAATTAGCTGAGGTGTTTTTTGTTTTTGTTTTTGTTTTTTTTTTTTTCCTTGTTTTTGGACACATGTCGAGAGTCAAATACTACAGAGTTCTAGTAATTTCATCACCCTTCTCAGGTTTCTTCTCTTGTAGATTGACAATTCAATAAGAGGAGACATGAACATCTATGGCAGCACACACCTCTAGTTGCAGAACTCCTGCAGATTAAGGCAGGAGAGCCATAAGTTGAAGTTCATCTTGAGCAACTTAGTAACTTACAGAGAATGTCTCAACAAAAGTAAAAGGTCTTGGGGATGTCACTCACAGTGAAGGGCCAATGTTTAACCCCCACTATGAGAGACAGAAAAATGGAAAGAGACAGACAGACAGACAGACAGACACAAATGAAGATGATAGATAGATAGATAGAGACAGAGAGAGACAGAGAATGTAAGAAAACAAACATTTTTTTGTTAAATTTGTGAACTACATTGACATATTTTAGAAGCAGTATACAAAGTTCAGCAAGTTAGGAGAAAAAATTAATAAATGCTTGTGGCTGGAAGTTGTTTTCATGGAGGACTTGTGAATAACTATTACAAGTTTATGATACATTTTTCAGAAATTTTGATTTGAATTATGTTATTCATATGGATTTGACCATAAAGAAGAATTTTATGAAAGCTAGAATAACAACAATCTTATTAATAGGCAACTTTTCTAGATGTCTTTCTTTTTACTACTGGAGAAGATTCAGTACTGGTATGACATCTTCATGAAAGTGTTGATTATTGAAATAAGCTTAACCTAGAAATTCTGCTGCACAACACACAGTTGTGAACAAGACTTCATACTGTTTTAAAGTTAAGTCAAGTTGTAGCTGAAAACCAAATTTGTATTTCAGTGGGATTTCTAGTCTTTCCTAGATAGAAGTTTACATCAGTCAGGTGAAGTAAATGTTCCTATTACAATGATGGTAACTTTAAATTAACATTGGAGAAGTAAAAGTTCCATGAATTTTTAGTTTTAAAATGTATTTATTTACTCATTTAGCCACAGTGTTCTTGAGAATAAGGACAGAGAAAAATAGTCTGTTTTTTTCTAATGAGTATGATGAAAATAATCAATATGAATATTATTTCCAAATGAGCTTCCTCTGATAATTTAGTTCCAATCCACTAACTTTTTTTTCCAATCCATTATGTTAAGTAACATTTTTAATATTTGTGTCACGTGACTAAAATTTAGCATGACTATATCTTTCTTTCCATATTTTCTCCATTTTTATAAAGTTAAAGTATAAATTTATGTTTTCATCTCAATTGAAATGCAAAGGCAAAGCTTCAGAGTTGGGCCTGATTACAACAGAGTGAAGATTATTTTTCCACCCTTGACTCTGTCATAATCATCTGATGTTCATTTATAGTCAATTTGGAGTGTTTCTCTGATGGCTAGAGCCTTTCAACCTGAGGATAACAAAATGCTGACTGTGAAGGACATGCAAATCCTAGGCAGCGAGAATATGTAAATCACCTGTTATGTTATTTGCTTTCATCTAATGAAAAATAGAGAAAAGACAGAAAAAGGAAGCCTGCAATTTAAGGAATATGCTATCAGGCTCTGTTTACACACCCCAGTAATTGACATGGCATGGGGCATAGTTCAAGTAGTACACAATGATGGCTCACTGACGGCTGTTTCTTTGAGTAAGACTTAGATAGCTCCTCGGAATCACACTATTTTTATCAGTTTCATCTGGCAAAAAAGCCTTAAAGTATTGCAATAGTGGCGCTGTCTCATTGTCTTTTACATTGTTTTAATTGGTTATAGTCTGAGTTCCATTCCAACTAACTTAGAATTTATCTTTTTATGATTAATTCTCCTACATTATTTTAGTTGATAAGAATATTAATTACATTGTAGATTAGGTATAGATGTGCATCGAATTTCTTTTCAATAGATTGCTTATGAATGTTTATGACAATCAATTAGTCTTGACTGTAACAATCTCAAAACTTATAATTCCCAAACTGAGGCTTCAGAGAGGATCTGATGGAAAACATATGTGGAAATAAACTAATTTGCATGCCAAAGGATTCATTCATGTTTTCTATTTCAATCAAAACCTGAATAGTAGGTTCATAATAGTTATTAATTGTTTGTTAGGTTGCATATGACTTCACTAAAAACATAAATATATTTAATTTAGTGGTTTCACTGTTTTTATATTTAGGTTTTATGTAAAGATTATTTATTTTGTACTATTGTGATAATAACTTCTTAAATTATTTAGTCTAATTTATTCACTTTGCTCAAGTATGAAATAATTAAAACAAAATATCTACACTAGATAAATAATGAACTACTCTTATCTTTTTTAAGACATATTTTAGTACAAGGTGTACAGGATCTCACTGCACAGTAATCCTCCTGTTTTTAGCCTCCCAAGCACTGGGATTGTAGGCGCCTGACACCACGCCCAGTCTCAATCTCTGCCTCAGTGCACCTCAGGGTTTGCATGGTGGGAATGGGAATCAAACCTTGGTCCCTGAGTCTGCTTAAGAAGGCACTTTAATCTGGTGAGCTATCTGGCTGGCCCTGGCCATAACTGACTTTTAATACAACTTTGTTTGGGGCATTATTAGAAAGGAACCTCCCTTTAAAATTATTTCTTTTATGGCTCAAGTTTTGCTTAGCAACCTAAAAGTTTGAAACATCTCTCAAAAAATTTCAGTTTACATTATTAATGTAATATATATATATATATATATATATATATATATATATATATATATATTTGCATACAACTTGGAATACATGAAAACAAATTTTAAAAATTTGGTTGGCTCCCAAGATGTTATATTCATTATAGTTATTTCTTCTTTTCATTCTGAAAGTTGTTACTATATTTTACTTATCAATATGAGCACTTTTCTATGGCATTTATTCATGGAGTTTAGGTCTTTAATCCAGCGGGAAATATCAAATCTCTCTCCTCTAACCCCAAAGGGGCATTTTCTCAGAATAAGACAAGCTCTTAAGTGTTGGATGCTGATAGTCCCTGTATTGAGATGTGAGTGCTGCCTTCCAGTGGCCTGGCACTTTCATGAACCAGTCTGCACCTCTCAGAGTATATCTTTTAGGATGCAGGATGAGATTTTTGTGCAACTGTTCTGTGGGAAGCCGGCCCTTGGAAGGAATAACCCTGACAAGGACAATCAGCTAGTTTAACACTGAAGGTTGATACTAATGAACACGCTGGGCAAGACCTTAACCTAGAGCTGTTCTTGGGAAACAGGGATAAAGTAAAGCAAGAAGAAAAATGGATTTTAGTGACATATTCAAAGTAGTGTCAGTGCAGTTAGGTGGTGGTGTACACTCTGCTCAGCCAGGTAAAATTATCTGCTTAAGCACAGCCCAGCTTCTGTATGTCTCTTCAGTTAAGAACAGTATTTAATACTTATGTGACAGAAAAAGGAAAACAAAAATTATTTATTTCCATCAAATACATATATATATATAGTATCTTTTATTCTATTTTTTAATTGTACAACCCAAAATATTTACTAACTTCCCTTTATAGAAATAGTGGATTGCCAGGCATGGTGGTGCACGCCTGTAATTCCAGCACGTGGGAGGCTGAGGCAGGAGGATCTGTGTGAATTCGAGACCAGCCTGGGCTACAAAAGTGAGCTCAAGGCCAGCCTGAGCTGCATAGCGAGACCCTGTCTTAAAACGACAAAAAAAAAAAAAAAAAAAAAATGTGGATTGACTTTTGCGCATCCTGACACTTTTACTTTGGTCCTTCTCATTGTTTGATACTTTGCTATGTATTTGGTATTCAACACAACTAAATAAAAGATGGACCCCTCTAAGGAAAACAAACATAATTTAATGCTTAATTTAATTTAATATAATTTAATATTTCAAATGAGAATTATACATGTAAAAACTTGTAGGCTGACTTGATTATCATATTAATACTTGTGACATTTTAAAAATTCTTATAGAAAAACTGTGTGCCTAACTGACTATTGTCTTTTATTGGACCTCAAACTGAAGCTTAAGAAAAGATACTCAACACTGTTCCAATTGTACTATGTACTCTCTAAAGCATTCAAATGATTGGTTTCCATATAGAGTGTTAAAACTCTAAGTAAATAATCTAGAGAAAGTACTTCATATGTTGGGGTCTTTCAAGTACTTCTTTATCCTCTCTATTAAAAGTTTTAAATGTGTGGCAAAATTTTATAGCAATCCATAAAACCACAATAAAAATTTTTCTGTGGAATAGGTGTAAAGCATACTTCAGAAAAATTGATAGGAACTTATCAACTTAGCACTAATTTTCCAGTCCAGATTTTAGTGTTTTAATGCACTTTCAAATGAATCATGACAATAAACTCTCTCTGACTCTCTGTCTCTGTCTCTGTCTTTCTCTGACTATTTATTTGCTTGCTTCTTTATGAACCTTTTAAAAATTCAGGTAAATAAATGCTTTTTATTTTCAAAATCTACCCTAATCTTTAAGATTATATATAGCATTAGTCTGTTGATCTCATGCATTTTTCTTGTCATTTTTTTTATAACAGATCATTTAAATAATGATAGTTTAATGGAAAGGTGACACTAACGCTCCCAAATGAACTACTATTTTTGCTTATCATCACTACAGCACAGTGAATGCATATTTTCCATTATGAACCATTTATTCATTTTCTCTATCTTCCCTTAGGAGATTAAATAAGTAAGCCAAATTATTCCTATGTGGGTCACATATTAAATTCAAGCAATGAATAAAATTTACATTTAACAGAAGCACACGAGGAAAAAAAGTAAATTCAGGCTTAAAAGAAAGTATACTGTTAGCTTTCCATAGTTTACATTCACATCCTTTCTTTACTTTCTATAGCTTAGAAAATTTCTTAATCACCTTTTTTGCATGAAATTTATAAACAAGTATTAGAGTATACTGAATAAAGCTAAGAAATATAAATAAATAAATATTTATTCCCTACTCATTCTTCTCCCTAAGAGCTCAGGTACTTGCTAGTAAATTGTCACTAAAATGAAGTGAGAGATTTGTAAAACATGCGGTTGCTTTTGGGCTACCTAACGTCACCCCAACCCATTCCTGAGATAACTCCTTATGCTTTTGAAACAAGACAGACAGAACAACCATATGAAATACTTCTTAAATATGTGAAAAGACTTTTCGATGAGACATGGAAAAGAAAAGGGGGAAAACAAACTCTCCACGAAGTTTCTTTGTGAAATCAGCCTGTTGAAACTAATTTGTTAATTTTAAGAGTGGATGATGATGATTTTGACCAATATGCCAATTGCGGTCCGGTCATCCATGTTTGCCAAACTAGTCTAATCAGTCAAATTCACCATAATGTCACTGTTTGATAGTTGAGCCCAGAGTTTTCAACATTTATAAAGTCACAAATACTATATAGGGTCTAACTGCAGCCTGGCTACACTGGACAAAATCAAAGGAAGATAACTATTTGCCAATTAGCATAAATAATGTGCACTATTCAAATTCTCACTTTATCAAAGCAGCTAATTTTATTCAGATAAATTAAGATAATTTCTTTTTCTTGTCACTGCAGTAAATTGAGCAAAATAGTTAGGTCCATGCTCCAGCAGAAAGAAAAATCTTGAGACCAGGGAGATAGCTCTGTGGCAAAAAGTGCCTGCCTGGCAGGTGGAAGGTCCTGAGTTTGAACCCCGGTCCACAAAAAGAAAGAAAGAAAGAAAGAAAGAAAGAAAGAAAGAAAGAAAGAAAGAAAGAAAGAAAGATCTTAATATTGGTCAAATATTGTGGTAAAATATTTATCGATCTGAAAATTATTCCTTGATTCAATGTCACTTTTACGCATTGCTCCTATAACAATTATCATAGTTTAAAACTTATGAGGACACTTTAAAAAGTGTTCCATCCATTAAAAACACTTTATTGGACCATACAAGAAGGGATTGTTGGGAATTAGAGACAATTACATCAAGCCTCTAATTTGTACGTGGTGACCTTTGGGCCAAATCAAAAATTGTAGACACATCAACATTAAGCCTTGGAAATAATACAGCACAATATCTGTTGGGCTACCTCATATGTGTCTACTTTTGAAAATGTATTACTATGTTTAGTGACAATTTTTAATTTGTTTTTACATTTTTTAATCTAACAATATGACTGTAAGATAAAGTAAAAGATGTGCTGTTTTTCTCAAATTTTATGCTAAAAATGTAAAAGAAGAATACACATTGATACCATTCCGTGAACTAGCCTGTTGGATTATGGCCAATATTTGGTCTTTACCATCAGAAAAACAGAAAGCAAAAATGAAAGGACATGTGATTACCTCATACAACTTGAAGCAGTCTCACGCTGTTTAATCCTAATACCTGTTTTTGGAGAAGTAAGGCTGCAAACAAATTCAATTTAAAAGTATATTTGACTCATGAAAGTACGAGTTATCCTAATATTTAAACTACATTGGAAGGCATCAGGATGTCTGAGAAGTAGAGCCTGAAATGAGAGCAATTTGTATGTTGAAAAGTATAAACTTGCACTTCTCCCAGTTGCCTATTATAATACCAAAAATATCTTTCATTAGTTTTCCTTTTCTGAGCTTTCAAATACAATCTACTGTAAAAAGAAGAGTGATTTCTGAGCACAGAGATGATATAAAATGAAGTCATGTTTGAGTGTTACTTTGTATGGGGGAGGTTGATTTGTTTTTGTAGTTTAATGGATTTTCATGTAAAATAGGTTGAATTTTCATATAGAGTGTTGACTGAATTCACAATAAAGAAGAGTCAAGGCACAGATCTCTACAATGTTCATGTTTTGGATAGACAGGTTTGATCCCTGGTGTCACATAGCTTGCTGTCCTACACCACAGAGACCTGGCATGGTGGCATATGCCTGTAATCCCACCACGGAGGAGGCTGAAAACAGAAAGGTCAGCACAGGTCTAAGCTGCGTAGTGAGACCCTGTACCAAGTAAGTAAATAAATAAATAAATAACTTTTAAAACTCTAGTATTACACAGAAAAAAATATTCTCTAACTCTCTGAGTCAGCAGAGATGTCAAAATTGAAAGATGTGAAGATATTTGCTTTAATAGATATAACATTCATAAATGAAGATATCAATTGTAATGATTACAATCTTACAACTAATGTAAAATAATCAAAAGAGGCCATAAATGATCAGGAGATATAAAAGGCAAAGAAGGCTCTACTAGAGAAAAAGATGATATGCTCAAGATAAAAATTCTGTGTTTCAAACATTTCCCTAGATTTCACAGACATAGCTTTTTTAAAGTCTGTAACTTCTCTACTATTTGTCTTCAAGTTAAACTGAACACAAACATTCCCTGGGCTGGGGGTGTGACTCAGCAGCAGAATACCTTGAGGAGGTCCAGGACCAGTGAGCCAGCAGCACACAGAACACAAAAACCAGCAGAGAGATTCATGGCTGCCATTCTAACATGGAGCTATTTTTATATTAAGTGAGAAATTGGGGAGACACAGTCCCTAAACATTAGTGCTTGTGTTGATACGTTCTTCTGTGGACTGAAAGTTTTTAAAGTGCTCTAAGTAAATTTTGGAACTTTTTTAAAATGAAGCTGAAGGTCTCCATTTCATTCTATTACTACACAACTTAATTTCTCACTTATTCAGGGTGTGCCAAAAGAAGCAGTTGCCACATTACCTTCTTTGCTCTCATGTAAGACATCTTTTAAATCAGCTAGTGCAGGTGCCCGTTCACTTCTTGTCCAACCAAAATGGAATTACCATTCAATAGAGTACACTTACGAGTGTGAAACCATTTGACCATGTTATATTTTAATTTGCAGAGACAAAAATGACAAGCAATTTATTTACATAAAACTGTACAAAAGCAAATTAAATTATGTAAAGAGTTCATAAATATTTGGACGTGTGTTTAATACATCTCGCCATGTGTAGCATAGTTGCGTGCATAGTGACTCATAATAAACGATGATAAATTGTTCTCTGCTTCACTATCAACATCCAAGTAGCAGAACAATAGTCAATGATTAACATTACAAACAGATCGTACCACACTGAATGCAAGTGCTTTAAAATGTAGGGAAAGTTGTCTGAAAGCAAACCCTAGGTAGCTGAAAAAGTGATGCCTCCTCCAGATTTTTTTTTTTTTTTCTAGACTTCTGCCTGGGTCACAATGAATCAGCTTCTACTATATTCCGGATCAGCCTCATTCTGTTTATTTTATTTTATTTTCCTTGAAGATCAGATTTACTCGTTGCTGATATACCTAAATGGCTTGGGCGTTTAGGTTTCTCAAAACTGCTTAGGATGTCTGTTTGAGTCTTGGCAGTTCCTTCTTGTCTTACTGTTTTGTCTTACTTGCCTACAAAGCACAGCTTCTCAGGGTGGCCTTTCAGGCAGACAGCCTCAGTTCCATCTTAGTTCCTCCTCCCATAAAAATAATGACTCTTGTTTTCTGACACTCAGGCAGCAGGCCAGTCAAAACACACATAGAAATGATATTTGGAGATTCGAAAAGATCAACAGATTTTAGACTGATGCTATAGACATTTTAATATACATAAATTTATATAGTTAATTTATAAATGTGCCCTAATGTATAATGCATGCAAAAGTCCACTTGAAATTCTTCTGTATGGAAAATAAGTTTGTGGATTGTACAACTAAAAGGAAAGAGTAGCCAAAGGAAAAAATCATCAAAATCAATACTTTATCTTGCAAAATGGATTAATTTCACCCCTGATAACATCTTTGTGTTACTTTTATAATAAATGCTTTTATCATCCAATGAGACTGAAAGATTAAAGTAGTCTGTATTAGTACACTAATTTTTAAATGAATGAGCAGCATTTAAAACTGGTCCATTATCCAAGTTTGTCAGAAGGCAAATTTTTAATATATTATTTATTTTTTTCAGAAAATAAACATGGATAAATCTATAGGATCAAAAAAGTAGGGAATAGCCCATTTCCCCTCATTATCCAAACCAAACAACCATTGTTTTTCCATAACAACAGGTATAAAAGGCACGGTTGCTTATTTTGCATTCACTCATATATTTTTTTGTTTATTTTTATTGATTTTTTTTCAAAAGCACTCTATATGTGGAGTGGCACCAGATTTAAACTAGTCAAAATAAAAGTCGTACAAACACAAAATATATTTCTGTGTCATGCCAGCTCATTATATAATAAACATGTTATGATAGCTAATTCTACTAGAATTACTGTGAATACTTACAGTACACTGAATTTTATTCTTTCACACCCATTTTAGTTCTAAAGAGAGGTTCACGAGTTAAGTGACAATGGTATGGCTGTATTGAATATGGTGCAAACGTCATTGGAAAATGTGGATCCAAATAATTCAAAGGTCCAGTATGACCCGTATTAGCTTTACAGACAACAGAAGGGTTTTAAAATAGAGTGAAATGATCTATCTAGTGGCTTCAAGTGTCTCATGAAAAAAAAAATACAGTAAAGAAAGTCCATGGAACACCTGTGTTATGCAATTATTTCTTTGTAACGTGCAAGAAAAATATGTATACATTTCATAAGTATCTTTAGAAGTATTTGTCTTAATAGGTACTTACAGATTATACAAGGCAAAACTGCTTTAATGCAGTTTCCTAACAAAGCACTAGAATTACATCTTTCCATAGTGTAAATAATAATCAAACATAAGCATGTTCAATTATTGATATTTTAGTCCAATGCTTTTGTTTCAATTACATATCTTTTTAAAACCTATCTATTATACATAAACTACCATCAAAATGAAAACTCCAATTAAGAAAGAGCATAAGGAAATGATCCCAAAATAGTACCCCGCTGAACAGAAAAGTGGTTTTCAAAGATAAGTATTTTGATCACCTATAGTGAATTATCAATCTATACTTCAGTATGCTTCACCTGGTAGTCTAAGAAATTCTGCAAAGTGTGAAACTACCCAGAGCTACATATGTCTACAGTTCACTAGAGAGCAGTCAAGCTTGTTCTTTAACCAGGCTGCAAACATTTTTTTAATCAGAACATTTGCTCTCCTTACTGGTTATCCCCTATCAAACCATAGATTGTCACTTGTCTTTGAATGTCCAGCTCGATTTTTTATTTACCAAATCATCTTATATACATCAAGTGGCTCAAAATCTGCATATCACATTTCCTCTCGTTGCACTGAAAACACTCCATGTTTTCCAACTTTGAGATGTTCTTTCTTGGAGAAATATCACTGCCCAGAACTAATTTTTAACTCATTCTTAGTCTGGATTTGTGTAAGACACACCTGAAAGAATGTTCAAATCCTGTTAGTGACAAAAGTCAATTAGAACGTTGTCCTATTTTGATGTTGTTTCAAAATATTTCTACATTGCCCTGCACTTGAAAGTAATGCAGTCATGTTGCATGGACGTGTGACTGAACAGTGAGAAAACTGGAATTTTAAGTGTGTAATTTTAAAGACCATCCAGCATGGCTGGGATTAGAAAATGATCATAGTGGATTGAATTAATAAGGCCATATGCTAGTGTACCTTTATCTTTATAACTACCCATAAATATGGCATTTTAAAAATTGCAATCTTCCCTGACATTACTCTGTGCATCTAAGCTTGAACCTCAACCAGCTGCCTAGTATAATACCAAAAATAAGTGTCATTAGTTTTATCTTTTTCTGAGTTTCAAATAAAATGTATTTTATAAAGAAGAATGTTTTCTGAATGTAGAGACAATACAAAATAAACTAGTGTTTGAATATTTCTGTGTGTACATGGGCTTGTTATTGTTATAGTATCATGGATTTTCACCTCAAGACCAAATCAACCTCATGATTTCCCTGATCTGCCATATGATCTTTGGCCTCATAATGACACAATTATTCGAGTTAGTTGATAAATGTGGTCCTGTCCTGAAAAAATATATATATAAATGTACAAGTAATAATTAGCATAATTGAAATATGTTACCAAGATTGTGTGAAAATATTTGATGAATATATGGATTTAAAGTTGATGCTCTTGACCTGAAATAACATATGCTATCTTGGGACTTCAATCCCCCACTGAATATTGTTTTGTCCTATGTCTTTATGAGAATATTAAAGCTGCGATCTTTCCAAAATGCTTTTTAATTGTCCCCTTCGTGATTTCAGAGGGAAGCTAGTCATTTCAAAGGATTGCCCTTGATAGTGATAAACCATATTTTGATGGTATGTCTGAAATATAATTTACCTGTCCTGATTTTGTAAACCAGCCAGAAGACACTTGAACAAAATCAAAGTGACTAAAATCATGCGTCTCTAGGGATCATGAGAGTGTGTTATGTTCTGCTATTCAGGCTTGTTACCAGAAAAGAAACTTGCAACCATCTTTTTTTTTTTTTCCTTGAGGGTGATTAGGGGAGAAAGAGTGGGTGCTGGGGATCGGTGAGGAGGGTCAGACATGCAAGCACAAGGATGGATTCTACATTGTACATAGCAGTCAGGCTGACAGTATCACTAGAGGCCTGATCTGGAGGCAGAAGTGGCAGGCAAAGCTTTGTCTCTTTGGTAGCCCCCTCTTTGTGATTAAATAGTTTTTCTGTATAAGGTTTTTGCCCCTTATTCTCCTTCTCATACATGAAAAGAACTTTGCTGTTGCTCCTTGATAGCCTACAGGTAAACTTCTCTTCTAGTGAGAGTATTGACAGGAGATGGCTTATATTCCCCTGTCTTTGTCAGGGGAATATCCTCAGGGTTGGCTTCCTCACTTTTGCTGAAACTAGCTGCACTGAAGGTCTCATAGGATGAGGTCAACTTTTTGTTCAGGAGGTTTCGGTTGCGGTCACCCATGATGGCAGCCTCGCCATTGGCCAGCTTTTCTTGACTTCCTCGTTCGTCAACAGGCATGAAAGTGGAGAGTTTGGGCTGGCTCTTCTTCCTCTCAGGAGAAGTGCGCACGGGCATCCAACAGGAGTCTGAGTGGCCGTATTCATCACACTCGCGCGTGCACTTCCCGGTCAATGCTACATCTGGAAGAGGCCTTGAATCTGAAAGCAAGGAGAAGCAATCGTTAGTGCAGGTCATGCCTCAGTCAGTTTCCCCGACACCAAAGACTCCTCCTTCTGGAGAACAATTTTCAATTCAGATATATTAAAGATAAGGTTTTGCGGAAATAATATTACAGAAAGAGGAATGGATAAGTAATCAACTTAAATGTGTAGAGCAAACAGAAATACATGTGCTTCTTGCCAGACAGAACATGCTGATATTCTCAAGAAGTGACATATATTTCCATAGTTATAATCTTTTCCATATTCACCATCACATTATTAAAAATAAACATAGAGGGGCCAGGGACATAGCTCCACAGTCTAAGCGCCTGCCTGGTAAGCAGAATGATTCAGATTCGATCCCCAGTACTGCGTGCTGTGCGCCCTGAAACTCCTGGCGCACCAAGCTGGCCACCAAAGCCCCCAGTGGGGTGGCGTATGCCTATAATTCCAGCACTGGGGAGATGGACGTGGGAGGATCACAGTGTGTCTGAGCTGCATAGCAAGACCCTGTACCATACAAATAAAGAGATTTTTTTTAAGTAGAGAATTCTATGTATCTATAAATTATTTCAGAAATGGTGTGCATGTGTCAGTTCAATTTCTTCTTATGTATGCATTGGTCATAGCGTTCAGTTATGCAAAACCTTATGTTTAACACGTGCTCAAGACGTTAGAATGACTGAGAAGCAGAATGTAACTGATAGCACATCTTATGTTAAAAAGTATGTCCCATTAGCAATATTACCACTTGCCCCACTTGAGGCCACACCCTCCCTTCCCTGCTGTGTCAAGGGCCATAATGTGCTGTGCGATCATTTCCTAAGTGGTATATAGAGGTACATTTGCGAATGTAATTTTTTTTTTGCCTGAATAAAAATAGGATCTGAATTGTAAGGTATTGGGTAAATGCAATGAGTTCTTAGTATTTTATGAAAGAGCATGTATTTGCAATTACTGTCGCATGATGGAGTGGGCCATGTACCCCATTTCTGAAGAGCTAAGTGATTTCTAGGAAGTTATTGGGGACGAAAATTACAGGAGGGAGACAAGAGGTGCTTGTGTGAATAAATCAGGATATGAATCTACTTGAGGAAATGGTTATATATTTTGTCCCTATTAAAAAACTTTCAAGACTATTGTTGTTTAAAAAAAGAGAAAACAATAGCTGCATTATTGGACCAGACTCTAAAAGAATAATCTACAAAATTTTATTTAATATATCTTATAGTGTTTTATAGTGTTACATAAATGAAACAACGTGCCTACACTCCACTGTATGTCATGCGGTACTTTGACTTCCACAAATGCATTTGCATTAATGATTCTAATATGCCAAATTCCAGGTAGATTTGGTTTAAAACAGAAGTGAGGGCTACGCAAGTTATTCCCAATACATTTGTACCCTTTGATATGTTGCCTCTGTATCATTGTCTATATCTTACAATTTCTGTAGGGCATCTTACAAGTTTCCTTCTTTCAAATATCATATCTCAAGGCTCTCCATAATACAGGCCAATTTTTTTTTTCTTCAGTGATGATAACCGAAATTTCCTTGCCCATTGATTTTTGACCAGCAGCTGGGGATTTTTCTGCCATCTGCTGAGGGTTCCTAAGAAAACACCACTAGTATTCACAGGAAATCTGGATTTCCTTTATGCTTTTATGAAGGAGAAATGCAAAAGTGACTATTTATTATAGTCACACAGGCTGCTGTTTGACTTCTAAATGAACAAATCCTCTTTTAATTTCATATCAATAGAGAAAGATTTCCTACTTTTAAAATCCTAAATTCCCTTCGCTGCATGTCTTGGATACATATTTTAGAGGCATTAAAAATCATACTATTGACAGGTTCTGTGAATGGTGTTTGAAATCTAGTTGGTTTAAATGAGCAAAGTGCAGGTTCTTTGGCAGTGCATCCTATCATGGGATACTTCGTTTGAAGTGGAGTTAAGCTATCTGAATAGGAAAAACATCTTGCAAAAATGGCCAGTGTAGATTAGATATACTTTTTATTCTCAGATCGTTCTGTTTGCTTTTCTTCCTCAACAAATTCAGACTTCTTTTTTTGATACATGAAAATAATTAAGAGCTTAGATACTGAAATTAGAAAACCATTCTTGAATGTGGTTGTCATTTTCTGCAGAGATGTCCCCAAATTGTCTCCCATCATTTTTCTAAATTTATTTCCATCTCACAATGTGTCAGTTTGCTTACAGAAAGGCTTTCACAGGTAGCTGCTTTTTAGGGATTAATCTGTGTTTCTACTTTGAAATCCACTTCACTTGTTTTCCATTTGTTTGGATTTAAAGCTCTACTGATGCTCTAAAAATCCTTCTCACATTTTCTTCAACCTATGTGTATGCAACATCTGTACAGGCCTTTAGAGCTTGCAGTGATGGCAAGCAGCTGGCTGCAGCACATGTGCCCTAGGTCCGCCACTGGGGCTTCAGGTTGATTCCATTTCCAATCAACTGTAGTGGAGATGCTCTTCAATCCTTTCCCTTTGTCTTTACATAACAGGCTAGAGCCTTGCCTGCCAAATTTAATCTCCTGTTATTGTTTTTAGAAAGGCATCCTGTCTTCTGCGCCATGATGCACATGTGAGCTGCCACATCTCTATCCAAGAAGCATGACTTTTAATAAGGATCTCCTGTCATTTCCAAAGTCACTCACTTGATTGGGGACCACAGTGAAGGTTGACAAGCCTAATTGGCTGAGACATGTTGCAATGTTTGCTATCAAATTTAGAAAATAATCAGGAAAGGCTACAAGAGAATCATCAAGAGCAATCAAAACTTCCACTCTCGATGACTAAAATGAATCTTCAGAAGAAATGCCAATGATTAACAAATGCAATCCGTAGTATGATGCAATTTAAGGTGGAAATGTGGGAAGGTGGAAATGAAATTGTATTTTTGCAGCTTCATATAATTTCTTATTTTAATTATGCAGACATTCAATATACATTTTTAAAGTATGAAAGTTATGTAGTCTTTCAGAATTATCAACTATAATTCTTTATTCCTTTCATAAAGTCGTGCTTTGAAATGTCCTTAACCTGTGTGTGTGTGAGAGAGATTGTGGAGTAAAACCTTCTGTACCTAGAAACCCTCTCATACTTTCATTGTAGAAAATGCCACTGCAATCTAAGAAAATTAGAGGGAATTTCTTTAATTTTAATCAGAATCTAGACAAGAATGAAATCAATCACCATTGTGGTTGTTGGCAATAGTTAATGAATACAAACAAACAATGTTCTATATGGAAATATAATAGTATTCTTTATAAGCATTTCCACAATAAAGTCAGTTCTTCAGAATTTTCCTTTTATAATTTCCCCTCACTTAATTATTTCAAGCTGCAAGAAAATGAAACATAAATGCTGTTTAGCAGAGCCTGTGCTTGCGTAACATCATTTGCATGGGGACCTATTTTGACTGACAGTGCTATATGCTAGAATCATTGCATCATTTTGGATAGCCAAACTCCTTTCTTAGGCACACAATTACTTTCCCTTTCAAATGTTCATTCATGGCAGGTTTGATACCATAGTCCTGGCATCCAAGAAGGAGATGTCTGGAGGTAAGAGGACTACTGTGAGTTCCAGGCCAGCTGGGTGAAACAGTGAGTTGAAGAATAGCCTTAACTAAATGACAACACCCTATCTCAAGACAAAAATAAAGGAGGAAGAAAGAAGAAAGAGAAAGAGAAAGAGAGAGAGAGAAAGAAAGAAAGAAAGAAAGAAAGAAAGAAAGAAAGAAAGAAAGAAAGAAAGAAAGATTCAGTTGTAAGCTATCAAATCAGCAAATAATTCTAGAAGGGTTTATAATCTATTAAACACTTTCTCATAGTGTATTGTTTTACTTATTACCTCAGCTGAATGGCAAGATGGAATCAAACACAAGGGCTCAAACTTAAGGGAAAGCGAAGGTAAAATGTTAAGTTATTTAATTTTCATTGTAGTATTTTCCCATTATACTATGTTATTCATTTCTCAGTGTACAGTTGAGTGATTTAAAAGACAATTACTGCTATGCCTTCTCTCAAGAAAAAGCTAAAGTCTCCAAGGAAAGCAAAATAAAACAAACAAGCAGCGTGGAAAATAGATGCCACAGCATCACAAAGTTTACTACTGAATAAAAAGCATGGTGCAAATTCAAAAGTAAAAATCTCCTAAAATCAGGAGAAATCACATCTGAATTTAAGACAACGAGTTCTTTCTCCAACAGAATGCATCCTTCGTAGGCAGCGGAGATAGAAAGGAGATACAGCTAGATGCTGCTACCATGACCTCAACAAGAACTGACAGACAGATAATACATATGTACAATCACTAGAAATAACAAGGCAAGCCCAGATTTAGAGAGGCATTTTTTCTGTTTCCAGAATCTTCCCTGCACTATTCAAAGATGATTAGTGGCACCATCATTACAGTAGAGCACAGCGGACTGCTTAAGACTCTTGAAGACAGCACTGCTGTCTGCTGAGTTGCACATTCCACTATCATCCTTGCAACCCTGCTCCTTGTCCTTGACATGGGCCTGAAGCTAGGTGCACCCTTTCATTTGCTAAAAGGTAGGCAGCATTTAGCTTTAACATATCACCATGTGGTTTTCTTTGTAAAAGTTCATATACTTAAAGCTGTATGCATCGTTTTGTTCTTTAATTTACAGGTTATTTAACATGAACTATGTGGATTATTACTCAATATGTAAACATCAGATATATAGACACAGTGTGAGATATATGGATTACAATTAATTGGGCAAATTTCTCAGATATCCACACCATATTTCCAATTTTTTCTTCCTAATGAAGTGCAAACATATTCTTAATAACTCTTGATAAAAACTGTGTAAATAAAAGTGTATGAGCCAGGCATGGTGGCGCACGCCGGTAATCCTAGCACTTGGGAGGAGGAGGCAGGAGGATGAGTGCGAGTTCGAGACTAGCCTGGGCTACAAAAGTGAGCTCAAGGCCAGCCTGACCTGCATAGTGAGACCCTGTCTCAAAAAGACAAAAAAAAAAAAAAAAAAGATATTTTCTTTTTGAGAGAGATAAAATGTATACTACTTTCCCTCTAATTTAAATAGTTGTCCACATATATAGAAGTGCTTTTCCCCTAGAAACACCTTAAGCTTTTGTCAAATTTGCTAAACCATAAAAAGATGATACAAAAAATGAGAAAAAAATGAAAGACAAGTAACACTTCAAACAGATATTTTTATATTGCTTATATTTTAGTAGTCTAAACATTTATACTGTATCTCTTTGTCTCAAATGATATATGCAAGTATTTTACTTTACCATAGTTATCAAATTTGTTTACTTTTACCCTGAATGGCAGAGCTTAGAAAAAGTTAAATAAATATCAGTTAGGTACAAGTTGCTAGTTTGAAAATTATCAGTAAAATGTACAACTCGTGGCTTGCTGAGTTGGACTGCAATTGTTAAATATAACTGCAAGATCCCTGGCTTTTGCCAGTTTGAAAATTTGGCAAGACCCAGGAGGCAAACACAGCAGATCTCTGTGGAGTGGGAAGGGCTGTGACCAGCGAGCAGCTGACCTTCAAAATGTAGAAGCACTTTTTGGAAGACAGTAAAATGAATAGTTCTGTAAGTGCCACTCAGATTACAAAAAGCAGGGTGAGAGCCTTAAAGACTGTTGAAAATGATTACAGAAAATGAAATCATCACAGAAAGCGAAAATGATCACTCTTGGCCTACTTGAGTTAGAGGAGACTGTCTAGACCCTCTCTGTGTTCATCCCTCCCTGAAGGGTCGCTTACATCACTTTCTCTAAAGGGCAGAAAACTTTCACAAGGGGTGGACTTGCAGTCACAACACTGTCAGCTTCTAGACTTTGCCATCTGCAAGCGGTGCGACCTTGCATATGGTTTCTCTGACCTTCAAATTCCTCTACTGGTGACATTCATACATACTCTCACCTTTAGTGTAGCATAAAAGAGTTAATATATATGCCACTCACAGTATGGTGGTCTTTGCTACGGTGTAAGTGCCCACTAAAATAGTAGGCTGAAGGCTATAGCCCTTGAATAGACTTAAAGATTCTGTCTGTATGTCTGTCTGTCTCTCTCTCTCTCTCTCTCTCTCTCTCTCTGTCTCTTTCCCTCACTCCCTCCCTCCAGCCTCTCCCCCCTCCTTTTTTCTCTGTCCCCTCTCCCATGCCCTTCTCCTGGGATAAGAGCCATATGTTTAAGGAATATTCTCAGAACCTAAGTGATTTAGATTCCAAGCCTCAATACATTTTTGATGCTGTGCAGAGACATTTCAGAATTTTTTCATCTGTATAATGGCATAACAATGATGCACTTCTTGAAGCAAACTTTTAATAACTATGCAGTCCCCAGAAAGGCTAAGAATACAAAACGTGCTAATTTCTAATAAGATTACAATAAGCCTCATCAGAACTAATAAAGGCTACTTTCCTTTCTCATTCATCGTAGGCAATATGACTGTTTTATATGCTTTACTCTGAAATCAAGGGTATTAGTCACATAGTTATTGAATGTCTCAGACTCTTAAGTTTATACATGATATATGTATACCAATTTTTTCAACATACAGTAAATACTAAATTTTAAGATCCATCTATTCTCAATGGTTTCAGATTACTTCTTATAGAAATAATATTATTTTTTTAACTTTAAGGACTTCTATTTACCATTACTTTTCCTGTATTACAAACAATACTGATAAGGGTCTCAAATACAACATGGCTATGCTCTATTCAGGAAAGTGCTTTGCTGCCACATCTTCCTTACTCCAAACCAGGCGTCCACCAAGCCTTGTTTACTAAGAATAATTTAAAGATTTACTAAGTATGGAAGAAGGTTGCTCCAGCCACATGTACCAATGTTTACAACCTAAACAGATCAAATGCCTGATCAGTCGCTTCACTTGAAACTTGTGTCTAACAGGCCAGGCTGTCGGCCGGCCCACTGTTTTGCTTTAACTTTGCATAGAATGTAGCATCTGAGAATAAGAGACTGATTGAAACACACAACTAGGAAGCTGGGAGTGAGGGCACACACCTGTAATCCCAGCACTTGGGAGGCTGAGGCAGGAGGATCAGTGTGAGTTGGAGACCAGTCTGGGCTACAAAAGTGAGTAGACTGAACTGCATAGCAAGGCCCTGTCTCAAAATGACAAAAAAAAAAGAAAAAAAGAAAAAAAAAAAAACCAGCAAAAATACCATTCATACACTAAAAGATAAGTCATTCAGCAAGAGCTTGGTAGATCTCATAATGTATGCACATGATACTTTTTTTGTTTTGTTTTGTTTTGTTTTTTGCAGTAGCAGGGATTGAATTCAGGATCCTGTGCTTGCCAGCGAAGTGCTTATTCTACTGAGCTATCATCCTGGCACAGTGCTTTTAAATTATGAAATAAAACCAAAAAATTTTCTTATTTCTCTAAACACATTCCTTTAGGATATGACGCGCTACTGTCATGACATAGAATCAATTTCCTAATTCCCTGAATCAGGCTGGCTTTGACAGCTAGAATGTAGCTGCAGAAATGCAGTACTGTATCCAACACCTTTTGTAAAATCAAAAGCCTAGATGCTTTTGATTTTACTCTGGGAGCTGTGGCATCCCCCTCCTGAGAGGACACATGTCCAGTCTCTGAGAAGATGCGAACCCACTTACAAAGCAGCTGCAGCCAGATCGCCAGCTCTCCGCAGCTACATGAGTGAGCCAGACAACGCTAGAAGAACCATGAAGCCAAGCCCACAACATGTGACAAATCATTAAAATATGCCAGTTTGTCTGCGGAGGATATGTTGGGGAGCAACAGATCGCTAAAATAACACACAAAGGGAGATTGTATTCTCTGCTGTGCATAAACCCCATTAACATCAGCCTGTGATCTAGAAGCAATACATTCCTCTTCTTTTATCTGTCTTTATCAGGGATAACAGAATGACCAATACTGCTGCAAGCACAACCCTTCAAAAGAACATTTTCAGAGATGTAGGCACATTTAATTAAGAAGTTTAAACAGAGAGTTCCCGTATAAGGCTACGACAATTCTTGTTCTTTAATTACAGGCTTTCACTCTGCTATACCTTGGAGTGCTCTAGTTCCGGCTGACAGGACGAGACAATATTAAAACGTTTAAACACTTTTGAAAGCATCAGCAACTTTCTCCCAGTACCTTAGGCTAAACTCAGTTAAACAACAATTGAATGTATCTTAAGAAGCATTGACCGCCCCGAGGCTTAGAACGCTGTTCTCCTGAATGTGGCAGCAGCGAGGGCAGTGGCTGGCAACCGCGCACGCTGCAGCGGCCCAGGGAGTCTTATTGAATCAGTGCAAACACGAGTCTGCAGGTTGATACATGAAACTGCACTGCAGCAGGCAACTGTGCAGGCTGCTTGAGAGCAATCAGTTCACTCAGATCTGGGACGAGGGTGAAACCGGAAAAAGGCGTGAGCGGGAGGAAGTGCTGGAAGCCTCGGGGGACTGATCCAGAGAGTCAGAGAGTTTAAAAAAACCCAGGAGGAGGTTAGGAACACGGAGTTCTCAGGTCACCCAGAGGTTATCCCACTGAGAACAGCCACGTTTGAACATTCCTATTGTGACAATCATGGCTTTCAGATCTTCCTTCCAGGCTACTGCATACTCTTTGCAGTACTTTATTAATCAGATGAAGATTAGAAATATCGTCTCTCACAAAAGCAAATGTGTATTCACAACATAAAATTTCAGTCAGTTTCAATTTTTTACCTGAATTTGTCTCATCTTTTTTTT
>PVJA010029914.1:0-26207 GCA_004027025.1 Myocastor coypus
TTTTTTTTATTAGAGTGTAGCTAAGGATTTCTTAAGCATTGATGTATTTTTCAATTGGAATTTTGTATGAAAGTGTGTGTCCCGCCGGGCGTGGTGGCTCACACCTGTAATCCCAGCACTTGGGAGGCTGAGGCAGGAGGATCAGTGCAAGTTCGAGACTAGCCTGGGCTACAAAAGTGAGCTCAAGGCCAGCCTGAACCGCATAGT
The DNA here is from genome assembly GCA_004027025.1 of Myocastor coypus. Classification (NCBI taxonomy): domain Eukaryota; kingdom Metazoa; phylum Chordata; class Mammalia; order Rodentia; family Myocastoridae; genus Myocastor; species Myocastor coypus. The sequence goes on from PVJA010029914.1 coordinate 208, forward strand.
GAGACCCTGTCTCAAAAAGACAAAAAAAAAAAAAGAAAGAAAGTGTGTGTCCCTTTTGGGGCACTCAGTGAATCTGTGTTCCGTTACTCAGTGTTAAGTTAGTTAAGCTGGACTCTAGAATATGTTGTTGGAAATAAAAGAAATTTATAATATTTTCTAGAATTCTTACTACTGCACACATTAAAGTGTAGTATTGACAAATATTTGATTTTGTCTTCTCACAGACTCATTCTACTTTTTTAATAATCCCATATGATGAGAATTCAGAGAAAAGGAGGGATTTGCCTTCAACTCTAAAATGCCGAAGAGGCCAGATTTCTCTTGCTTTACTGTGTTCAGCTCATGTATTACACTGCTGCCTTCTCTCAATCAGAGCCTCCCAGCACTCCCTGGAAAGAGCACAGGAGACGGAAAGTAAGGCTTAGGGCATTCCACAGAGTGCCTGCTCCTTTGAGCGGCAGGCCACATGAGGGTATTTCTGTAATGAAAACATACATATGAGACAGCCCCTAGGGTTTATACTCTAACGTCCATCTTTTCAGGTATCTGATTTAATGTTTTTTCACCCTCCTCCCATGACTTATCCTGATTGTCCTAGAATTCCCTTCTGATTGTTTAAGCAAATATTTAGGTAATGACAACATAGGCTTGTATTAAGTGTACTTCCTGCTTATGCTAGGCAAAGCTTATTTTATTTGTTTTGAAACCTCATTAAAAGATAACACATGAGGTGGTGAAGATAGCTCAGCAGTATAAGCTTGAACTCCCTGGCAAGTGCAAGGACCTGAGTTAGATCTCCGGTAGCTCCATTCTGGTTATGCATTCTCAGCCACCAAAACTGGGTGTAGTGTCACACACCTGCAATCCCAGTGCTGTGGATGCTAAGACAGGAGGATCACTATGAATCTGAGCTGTGTGGGGAGACCCGGTACCGAATAAATAAATAAATACTTTTTTAAAAAGATAACTAACACATATAACACATGAAATGTTATTTATGAAAGACACCGTAAGTGAGGCATGCTGTAAGTGACACTTGTTATTCTATTCATTTTAGTCACCTGCAATAATTTGGGAATGATGCTATAAATCTGTTAACTCTTTCAGCTATACTGTTTGATACTCCAATAAGGGCAATATGTGTAAAATATGTACTAATCAAGTAGCTCATATACATACTCTTTGTATATTTAGAAACAATCTAAATGAGTATTTCTCATAAATAGTTCTTCCTCAACTACTAAGAGGGAAATCAAAAATTCTTCCATGTTATGTTTCAACAAAGTTCAACACATGGTTGTGGGATCACTTTCTATACGTAAGGAGGTTAAATGACAAAAAAAAAAAAAAATGAAGAAAATTCAAATGTGAGATTTCCATGGCTAAGATGTCATTTATTACAAATAATTTCTGGAACTTAAAGAATAATTCCACAAAACTAAGGCTGGCTACAAATGGGTATGTGTTTTAAAGGGAAAAAATGGATTTGACAAATATGTTAAAGATGATAGTCATCTTTTTATACTTTCTTTCTTCTCCTTTTTTTTTTTTTTTGTAATAGCTAATCTTTATCATGGAGGGTATCAGGGATCAAACTCAGGACCTTACACTCACACCATGCAGATGCTTATACTACTGAGTTCCCTCTCCCCAGCCCTCAAACCTTTATCATGTGATAACCATTTTTCTATTTATTATTTGAACCAAAAGCCCTAGATTTTAATGTTTCTGCATGGAAATAAGGGATAAAAACATTGTTCAATAAGCTTTGTTATGCCTTTTCCCCGCGTGGAGTGACAAACTATTCCTGTGGATAGAAAGTATTTTAGAGAGAACATTTTGTATAAACTTCCTTTCTTGCTATTGCAAGAACATGAAAGAGTAAATAAAACCCGAAAGTTACAATAGATATTGGGAAAGAGAAAGAAATTTTTCAAAGGGAAACAAGTGCGATGAAGGAAAAGAGAAAAGAAATATGTATATATATATATACACAGGATATTATACTGCTTATTTTTGCTGGTCTTTTTTATTTTTGTTTTTTTTTATTTTATTATTTTCAATAAGAAATAACAATATGATAGTTTCAAAACATATTAGTAGTACATTCGTAATAATTGACACATTGCATAGTGTTGTCTTCATAATAGTTATACAGAGCACAGGGTGTAGACATGAAGAATTTTCTGATCGATATTGATAAGGAAAGAGAAAAAAAGAAAAAGAAAAAAGAAAAAAATTTCTTCTTTGAGCTGAGAGGAAGTAGCTGTGTACACAGTCCAATGTTCCCTATTTGCATTGGGTTACCAGCAAAACTGGCAATGTTGGAGGTTGTTGATTTAAGCCTCTTACAGGTCATCATACTAATCTAGCTCTGTGTTTTATGCCTCATAATTTAGCTTTTCCACTGGGTGATCAAGAGCAAGTCAAAGCAAGAGTTGTATAAGAAAACATTCATCTTTTGTATCTTCCAAGGTCAAATCCCCTCAGGATTACCCTTGCAACTATGTACAGTACTTTATAGAACTGTTATCAGTGTCAGCCCGCAGGATGAGTCAAGACCATTGCTTGGCCATTTTGCTTTCTGTGAAAGCCTGAGAAAATATTTTTTCTCTTGGTGACTCTCCTTAGACAAACTATACTTCATTTATTCCTTTCCTCTGAGGTCCTGTAATCTCCTTGACCAAAAAATTTGGGAAGCCACTGAGTTATGAGATATTACAGCACAGGTTCTCTTCTGTCCTGATTCCTCAGTGACCTTGAAGGGCTAGGGCCAAAATGTTGGCTATCATCATAGCTCTTCTTTTTCTCCAATTTTTCATCTGTAAACTTACATTTTCAGCCCTCCAGCAGAGAAGCTTTATGATACTATTACTCTGTAATATAGGTAATTGATTTTAACAACACTAGCTTTCTGAATATCAAGCGTCTTAGACTTAGCTTGAAATTGGTATTTTCCATCAATCATTGATATAGTAATCAATCTGTATAGAATGTGATAAAAGCAGTTATACACGTTTTACACAGACATTTTGAAATCCAAGGATGTACAAAATTATAGCCTGTCAAGCCTATGACATTTTGCATAGTCTCTTACTCTCAACTGACAACTTCTTTGTTGTTGTTGTTGTTGGTCAACCATTTACTTCAGGGAAAGTATAGCAGTAACTGAGTTTACATCAGAAGCAGTACACCTCTAAAAGACCAGAATGACAGGCATTCTAAGTATATTTTTAGCATTGCTCATTGGTATCATTAGTATGAAAAATCTTTTTAAAGGCTCTTAGGACCAATATCTGACTCATCCTGTGTATATAAGTGCATAGTTTTGTTCCTGATATGCTTCCTCTCCTTCCAGCTTCCAGTCACTTCGTTGTTTAAGCCTTAAGTCTTTGATTGCCATTCAGCTGTATTATGCCCTTCTATTTTTATTTCTTCTCTGGAGTATTTATACTAGGGAGACTGTACAATATTTACACATGTAGGTCTGGTTTATTTCACTGCCTTTTTATATTTTCTGTAGGCTAGTAATATATTAAGCATTTAATACACAATCCTGCTAATTAAACTGACATGCTATGAGAAGTAGATATTGGTCAACTGAGTTTCTGTATTATATTGTACAATTCTGAAATTTAGCTTTTATAAATTCGGTACCTTTGTAACAAATAAATTGCAAAATTCATTTTTTTTTCCTTTGAAAAAGGTGATTTTTGTTATACCACACCCTGCCTTGATACTTTTCCCTTTTTGCTGAGATGAAAACCTGACACCCAGAATTAAGGAAGGAAAGCTCACAGTTTGGGGAGGTTTCAGCATGCCTTGGCTGCAAGGCGAATGGCACGTGGCAGAGGGCAACAATTCACAGTGGCAGAAAATAGCAAAAATAGCAGGAACAAAAGGGAACAGCTGTGGTAGAGAGCAATCCTCTCTCCCTTCCTTATATTGTATTAAGGCTAACTGCCCCTGGGCGGGTGCATCACTCACACTCATAATCCCAGCACTGGATCAGAAATTAATCTCAAACTCTAGAATTCTTCCCCAATGACTGCATGAAGCTCTGGTGTATATCTAAAAACAAACCGTATGCACTGTAATGCACTAACTTTAATTTCTATCGAAGTTAGGACATTGATGAAACTTGTTTAAAATAAGGTCATGATTCAATGAGCATGATAATTGCTCTGAATACTTTCATCAATAATCACCTGAGAAAAAATTGAATAATGTATTTTGTTTTGTGATTCTAAAAATTATAATGGGACTTAAAACATATAATCCCTTAGAATAGTATCGCAAATATGCATGTGTTTTTCACATTATTCACTATAATAAATCATTCAAAATATACTACTAAAATTCTAGACTTAGCTTTAGGTCTAGAATAATTATTAAATTCTATATGTCTGGTAGAATTAGTGTATATCATCAATATAATCCTTATGATTTAAGATATGCTATTTCATGGGATGTAAGTATATGTACAAATACACAAACTTACTTTTTTCTATCCTCCCTCCAAGATTAATCAAAATCATTAGGGCATTTGCTGTAAAAGTTGCTTTTTTATGGACATACTTACTGGTATGCCAATCCCTATATGTAAAGAGTAAGAATAGTTTTTGTCGTTTATTACATGATTGTACCTTATTTTTCTCATTGCTTTGACAAGAAAAGATGAGACCAACTTCCACAGTCAAAAATATATGGAGAAACAGACAAAAAACAAAGATTATAATTCTTTTTCGTAAACTCTAATACATATTATGTGAAAGATAGTAAACTACTGAGATGCAGCCCACTGAGCACATCTCCAATGAGTTCTTATTCATAAACTAGGGTTATTGAAAAAAAACATGCTTTCTGAATGACAATTGAAACATAGGTGACATTAGCTGTCTCTGTGAAAGGATAGTCTGATAAAGGAGTGAGCCTTATTAACCATGACGCAGAAATCCTAACACAGTGCCAGAGTCTCCAATTTTAAATAATAGATTTTCAGTGGAATTCTTCAAAAATCAGCACAGAAAGTAATAGCGTCCTCTTAAATAAAAGTATCATATAATCATTTTGTGAAAGAGAACATTTTTCTAGGAACACAGTTTCCTCTTCATTTTTTTCTATTCTTGGCTTAGTTTGCAAATTCTGAGGTCTTACAAGTTGAAGATAATTCATATGTAAATACCATAGATCTTAGCATCCAGAGTAAATATATATATATATATATATATATATATATATATATACATATATATATGTATATGTATATATATATTTACTTTTTTATTCTTCATTTAGTCAGAATCATATTGTGCATCTCTATTCTGCATAATCAATAGAGAAAGTTGTTGATTCACATTTTAGAACTTGAATTTACTTTCCTACTTGTATAGATAAGGATATCTATGCTTTATAGTGAGCTACTCTCGAGCTTAAAGAAGAAACTGAAATAACACACTATCCATACATAATATTTACTCATATTTCCTCTATCAAATAGATCAATTGTTTTTATTCTGAACCAAAACTTTGAACTCAGTCAATTCTTAGCCAATTTAAACTGTGATTCAGTTTGTTAACTACATTTTGCTTTTTAACACAAAAAGAAATTATGTCTTATATGAGTGTTAAATATCATTTTGTCATCTCTAGTTATGAATTTATTTTCAACACACAGACACACAAAACACACACACACATGCACATGAAGAAATTATGATCTGCAATGCATTGGAAAAAGTATGACACTTGCATCTGTAAGGCATTTTTTTGGGTTCGTCTTTACTTTCTGAATATTGACATAAATCTAAATTATATTCTTCATTGTACCTATAGGGTGGAAATGAAATGGAAGTACCTGAATGATTACTCTATCAATATTAGCTTTCCATAAAATCTCTAATTCTCCATGCAATAAAGGTAGGCCTTGAGAATATAACTGTTCCAATAAATATGGCTAATTTTAGACTTACAGAAATGTTTCATTACTGTGCTATACTTGAGGGTATAAACATCTGCTCCAGTATTGTCAGTATTTTAGGGACTGATTTATAACCAATAAGCATTACTAGAGACTATTTAAAGTAGAACTTTGTGAAGACAAGTACTCCATAGAACTCCACTTTACCTCTGGGATTTTTTTTTTTAATGTATTTGGTACAGGAACTCAGTACAGAGCTCTGAATCATGGTGATCCTCCTTTCAGCTTCCCCTGTGGTGAGATTGGAGGCATGCGCCACCACAAGTACACTGGGTCACCTACTCAGCAGTAGGACTGGGGGGCATATGGTGCCAATGATTGAACCCCAGTCCCTGCATCTGCCTAAGCAGGTGCTTAGTCCAGTGAGCTATCTCGCCAGCCTTTATTTATTTTGAATGTATCTCTCTATATATTGACCAAAAATTAAATAAGTAATTACTTTATTTATTTATTTATGTATTTATTTATTTTATTTTTATTTATTTACTTTTTTTTTTGGTCTTTTTGAGACAGCGTCTCAGTATGCAGTTGAGGCTGGCCTTGAGCTCACTTTTGTAGCCCAGGCTGGTCTCGAACTTGCACCAATCCTCCTGCCTCAGCCTCCCAAGTGCTGGGATTACAGGCATGCGCCACCACGCCTGACAAATAAGTAATTACTTTTAAGGCCAACCAAATAGCTCAGTGGACTAAAGCTCATGATTTGGCAGGTATTGGGACAGGGGTTTGATCGCCAGTGTGCTTTGCCAGCCCTGCCCCTAGGGCCTGCTGAGATGTCAATTGAGACTGGACATGATGGTATGAGGCCTATAATCCCAGCACTTGAGAGGCTGAAAACAAGAGGATCACTATGAGTTCAAGCTACATAGTGAGACGCTGCAGGCCCTATACCAAATACAGTGACAAGAAAAGAGATTATCTTTAGAAGTTATTTAATCTGAAACAAGTAAGCAGTTGTAAAATGCCAATATGTCATTAAACAACTTAATGAAAATTAATTGGGTTCATCAAGTTACTCTCTGATTTCAGCTTTCAAAATCCTAAGAGTTATAAAATTCAGTAGTTCCTCACACTAAAAATGAATAGTTTTTGAGGTTAAGAGGTTCTTCATATCTCACTTTCTTGTTTTGATTTTAAACATTTGCAAAACTATTTCCACAGTGAAGCTACAGATATTCAAGGCTTTTTCACTGTACCCATTGCAAACAACATAAAAGTCAGTTTAATTAGTTTACAAGAAAGCTGTCAGAAAGGTCTGACCTCAAGTAGACTCAGCATAATAAGACGAAAATAGCTCATAAAATAAGTTAAGAGCTAATTTAAGCCATGCAGTTGTGAAAATAAACACAGGAAAAGGTAACAAAGGTAGAGTGCACTTATAAGTATCCTCCTTCCTCCAAAAAACCTAAGCGGAACATATTATCAATCAATAGCTCCTTTCTCCTGGCTGGAGTTTGGGGAGCATTAGAAAGAAGTTTTGTCTCACTTTCCTTTGAATTCAATCACCTGGATCACTAATACTTTTAGATCCAAAAGCCATAGATCTACTTGTTTAAAACAGTTTCCATGCTCTGCTTAATAGTATAAAGCCAAAACAAAGGAAATATTCAGAAAATATCATTTTGAGTGCCTATCAGAAATTATTTTTCTTCTTACTCTTCTTCCAGTAAATTTTCTTTTTTTTTTTTTTTTTTTTTTTGTCTTTTTGAGACAGGGTCTCGCTATGCAGTTCAGGCTGGCCTTGAGCTCACTTTTGTAGCCCAGGCTGGTCTTGAACTCGCACCAATCCTCCTGCCTCAGCCTCCTGAGTGCTGGGATTACAGGCGTGAGCCACCACGCCCGGCTTAAATTTTCTTACTTCTGGTATTTATACATGTTTTCATTCTTTAACCTCAAAAGACAATGAGCTCAGATTCATGTGTTCTTTATTCTTTTTTTAATTTAACTGTTTCACCAGGCTCATAGCTCTTTATCCATCTCCATCCTTCTGAGTGACTAAACCCAAGGAGATTATGCAGAGTTGAATGGTCAGTGTACTATTTTCATCAAACACAATGTCAATAACTGCTTTATATGGGAGCTCTTTCAAGTTCCCTGTCTATGATATATGCAAGAATAAACTTTGCCCATCTCTTCAAGCAGGAGGTGCACGTGATAAATGTTTGTCAGATTTATCCTGATGATCTCATTGCTACATCTTTTTCTTTATCATTATGGCAATGACATCATTGGATAAGTGAGCAGCAACACTGAAGCTATTGTTATTACAGAATAGAGAATGATCTATGTATTTTAATATATTAGTGAAAATAATTTTAATGCACATTCATGAGAATCCTTTCTAATATTACATTTATTCTATTTGTTTCACATACTGAAAAAAAACAATCACCTTAAAGGAATCAGTACAGATGACATTAAAATAAACTGCTGTAAATATTTGAGTTACAGGATTATGAGGACATGTCTTCAATTCTTTGGAAGATTACCGAAAAATAGAATGACTAACTCATAAGCAGAGTAAATGTTCAAAAGAACTGCCCAATGTCAGTCTCACCTTTGCAAGGTTTCTTATGTCATTAAGTAAACTTTTAGAGCATATTTGCTTTGAATTTTTGACCAATAAATTTTGTTATGTTTCATAATTCATTAAGCCACTCATCAATTATTGGATATTTGGATTAGTGCTAGTTTTACTTACCTCATATATCATTTATATGTAGTCACTTTTTTCTACCAAAGCATACAGTTTTGATTTCCTCCTTATGATGTATTGCCATGTGCAAAATTGTTGAAGTTAGTGGATCCATAGAGTCATATTTTAAGTGTCAAACAGGCTTCCTGAAAAATTATAAAATTTCATACTTTCAATTTTTGAAAGTGAATATCAAATTAAAACTCCCTCCTCAAAACTTCTTCTGTATTTCATAGGATCTCTGATACAGGGACTATGACCTTTCTCTTGAGCACCTCTTGTAAGCTGCATAAGAAACATTTCCAGAGCCAGGCGTCGTGGCGCATGCCTGTAATCCCAGTACTCGGGAGGCTGAGGCAGGAGAATCAGTGCAAGTTCGAGACCAGCCTGGGCTACAAAAGTGAGCTCAAGGCCAGCCTCAACTACATAGCGAGATCCTGTCTCAAAAAGACCAAAAAATAAATAAATAAATAAATAAATAAATAAATAAATAAATAAATAAATAAAAATAAAAATAAATAAATAAAAAGAAACATTTCTAAACTGTCAGTAATGGAGTTTTGGCTTAGATTATTATTGGGCTATATCACAAATTGAAAATAATTTTACTTTCAAGAAGCACTTATCTGCTTTACCCTACTATCCCTCAAATGTTAGCAATTATCAAATGCATACAACTATGTTCAGGATGAAAACTACATACATCTTGTACAGTAAAAGGTGAAGAGATTTGCTTTGCTCTACAGTGTTCAACTCAATCTGCCCTTCATTTCATATCTGGTTTCATACTATTCTTTCAGCAGCAAAAGTAAATTTCTAATTCATTCATTTGGTAATTTACCCTGAAATATAGGAGAAAAAAATCTGTAGTGCAATGGTCAATATCATATGTTCACTTCATGAGGGGCCATGACATGTTCAGGATTTGTTCCAAATTTATTCTGCATATTTCTCTGAGAGAGCTTTGGATGTCGTCAGCATTAAGTTGGTAGATGGTGTAATGCATCTTAACCTCACCAGCACTAGAGACGCTAGTTGAATTAGTTGAAGGTCGTAAAAAAAAACCAAAATAAATTGCTGTCTCTCCCCTCAGTAGGATTCTTTCTGTCCAGCTGCCTTGGAGATAATAGTGTCTCTTTTCTGACTTCAAGTTCAATCTGAATTATAGATATCTTTGAGCTAAATCATGAGTGCTATGGGTGCCCAAGTGTGCAGGCACTAGGGTCTGCCATATTCCATTATCATAGGAGAAAAATTCTTATGTAAATCTTACACACACACACACACACACACACACACACACACACACACGCACGCACGCACACACACAGTGTCTGTGTTTAGAACTCTAAGTAATACACCTATTTTATAGAGTATAACTAAATGGACCATGAACAAAATTGGAAAGTGTGGAAAACATGGATATTTGGTGGTATCTGTTAGAGCCCTGGAGATTAAGTTCTTTTCTATTTAAATAGCAACTTCAAGGAGAGAAACTATAAAATAGTTTGCCCCAAACTAAAAGCAATCGGTATAAGGAAGTCTCTTAGCTTTAATCAAAGGGAAAGCCCTGAGAGTTTGTTCCCAGTGCTAAAAATCATTCTTTATAGTTTATGGCTGTTTTTGATCAAAGGTTTTAATGTTAGTCATAATTTGGTTGGATTAGGTTAAATAGCAATAAATAAATAAATAAATAAATAAATAAATAAATAAAAATAAAGCCCTACTGACTAATACGGAATCCATGGAGCTGAGAATAAGAAACGTTACTAGCTAGTGAGAAAATAATTCATTTCTCTGTAATTACTTCCTTGTAAAAAAACTGTATAGAAACCTGAAGGATATAATAGAGAATAAAGCTTGGCTCAAGATTGGAGTGACCCCAAAACCCACTGCCTCCATAGAAAATCCTTTTCTAACTTTACAGAAAAATGTCACTTTTTCTCCAAGTTTATTTCTTAGACAAATCTCTTATTTTAGGAATGAATTGTTCTTCCAGGATTTGAAGAGGTTGCTTTCAATAGACATTAGTTTATTTTGAGAAAACATAGCTTGACTTTCTGTGATTAATTAAATGTATTCAAATACATTATTTCTCTTAAACTGAGTTTTTATAAATGCTTTGCAACTGTCATGTATTTATTTATCCTGAGGTGAAAATTCAGTACACACTTCTTTGTGCATTCAGAATATTTAACTGTATATATAGGCAGAGAAATTTTCCTTATAAGACCTTTGAATCATTGTTATTTCAAAGAGTATATCAGAATAATTTTGCTGAAATATGTCCAAATGATTATTTTTCATTTACATTATTTAACTAGATGGCATTTCATTGGAACTTCATATTGGAGTTTTAAATGAATTGTACTTTAAAATACCTTCACAAGTTTAAGAGAAAACTTATATAAAAGTGAAAGCATAGAACAAACAAGCCTTTACATTTCAAAGTTCTGCTTTTTGCCAATAAATATGGAATACATGCTGTGAAGTTCCAAGGAAGTTTTGAAATTATTTATAAATCACCACTTCAATAAATTCAATCTCCCAAATTGGTTCTGTCTATGATGCATTATACTGCATCAGTAGATTTTGATACTCAATTTTATATTTTTAATATTATGTTCCTCTACCTTTGCACACAAGAGCCATACTAGGTAATATGGAAGTACATATTTTAAATGAAATGCATTGATTAGAAACCCTTTACTTTAATTGGGGCATTTATAAGTTTATTTATTCCAACCAAAATTCTAAATTATTAGTTTTTTCTAAACTCTTTTAGTTCTTTACTATCTCCCCATCTGCTACTGAAAAAACTAGAACACTTTTCCATCGTTGTTATCATTATTATCAGTAACATTATTGCTATTATTATTGTTTTGGTACCAGAGATAGAACTCAGGACTTTGAGCTTGCCAGGAAGATATTTTTGCTACTGAGCTATCTTCTGGTATTTTCCCACTATATATCAGGTTAATTGAAAACTTTTTACCTTTCCTGACGTTCATTTTAAGACCTTATCATTTCATTTTATCATATGCATTCGTATATAATCTCCATCATTTTACCATTTTATCTTGCTTATATTATATACTACTCATCATTTAAATATTGAGTAGTTGAAATCATGACTGCTTCATGGATTTTCTATTTTCTTTCTTGAATAATAGAGACAAAGACTTTCTACTCTCTTCTGTTATATGAGTAGGCATAATATTTTATTCTGTATATTTTATTACTTAATTGTCATTATAATATTTTACCCTATCATTCACTTCTTAAATACATACCTGGGATATAATAGTAAACCTAGAAGGATCTGGAATACAACAACTATTTATTCGATACACACCTGAATGAATAGTTCTAATTGGTGAGCAAATAGGAATCAAAAGTGAGACCTCCAAAAATCAATTTTTTCCAAAGAAAGAATTTCAAACTTACTCCTGGGACTCTAGTTTTCATATTCTTTGCACAATATCTATATTTTGTCTCCTAAATTGAGATTTTTAGATTCACACCGAACATAAAATATAATTTTTTATTCATGGGCCAGTAGTTTGAGAACGAAAATACAGATAAAATATGTAACCAGAAATAAACATCTTAAATTCCCAGTAATACGTTCATAGCAGAGCTATTCATATAAACATTTTGAGACTATTCACATACACATTTTTTTATCCTTTCTCCTGGAGGCAAAACGGACTTTGCTCAAGAGAAGGAACTGCCCAGGAATACGTATGTAAATAAAAACCCTTTCCTATTACCTCTCCCCCAGCATAGTCTACTTTAGTGAAATCTGTACTATGAATCAGCAATGGAGTGTCACATGCTTGGCAATAGGAAAGTTTGTGAAGTTGTAACCTGAGTTATAAAGGATACTGCCCTACTAGATCTCACAAACTGTCACTGTAGACAACTGCTCCTTAAAGTCCTAGCTCCAGGATAAATTCAAGCAGATGATTTAAAAAAATAAAAGATTTTCCACATTTTATATTTCTAGAAGGATTAATTTTATACCACTTGGAGCAAAAAATGGAAAGGAGTATAAATAACTAAAATAACATGTTGATCACTATTCTATCAATTTTATCAACTTTCTGAAAAGTTACTGTATAAACATATGTCCATAGTGTACACATGCATATGTTGTGGCATACGTAATATAGAATGTAATATATAAAATGAAATGCATATAGTAAAATATATAATGAAATAATATACGGGAATATATATTACAATATATAGGGAAGGAGAAAGTAATCAAATGGGTATGCAAGAGATAAATATAAGTGTCTAAAATTGGAAATTACAAAACTCTTTCATGTTTCTAAGTGCTGATTGTGTTCTAGTATTATAGTGTCCTTTAACATCCATAAAAGACTACTCTAAGTTTTAGAATACTATGCAATAAAGGATGAGATACTGTTGTTGTTGCTGTTTTTTTTTTTTTAACCAATAATATGTTTAATCATTTATGGTAAATTATTTAAATTTAGTCAAGTTGAGCTTATATTGACAATAAGTTTAGAGTCATCACATTTTTATTTGTTCACTGAAAACACCAAATGATTATATCATAATGGATTTTTTTCATAGCTAATTTTTATTTCAAAGAATTCCTTCAAAGACATGATGTTAAGTTCAAGTTCCTATGTTATAGAGTAATAGCATCATTATGCTTCTCTTCTGGAGGGTTAAGTATGTAAGGTTGCAGACCAAAAATTAAAGACAAACAGGGGCTACAATGATTGCCAATTATTTGGCCCTAGCCCTTCAATGTAAGTGAGGACTCAGGACATAAGAGAATTTGTGCTATAATTCAGTGGTTTCTCAAAATTTTTGTTCAAGGAGATTATGGGGCAACAGAGGAAAGGGACTGATGACGTATGGTGTGCGTAAGGAGAGTTATCTCTCAGGCTTTCAGTGAGTGAAAATTGATCACGCAATGGCCTTGACTCATCCAGATGGCTGACACTGATAATAGTTGTACAAAACACTGTGCAGGGTTTCAAAGTAAATCCTGAGGGGATTTGGCTGACCTTAGGAGACACAAAAGTTATATATTTTGCTGTACAGGTTTTGCTTTAACTTGCCCTTAACCACCCAGCAGAAAAGTTTAACCACGAAGCATAAAACATAAAGCTAGATTAGTATACTGAGCTGCAAAAGACTTAAATCAACAACTTCCAACACCTCCAGTTCTGCCCATAATCCACTACAATTATGGACTATGAGAATATATATAGAACTGCTTTATCATAATTCAATGAGAAGAAATTTTGGTACTAAGGATGGTTAGAAAAAATTATCATGTCTGTGTCCTGTGCTGTGTAGAGCTACTATTGAGACGATAATACATATTGTATCAATTATTGGGAATGTACTACTATCACATTTTAAAACTGTTGCATTGTTATTCTTATTAAAAGTAATATGAAAAAATCAAAGAACTTCTTCAAACTGAACTTGTTTGCATAGCCTAAAACACAATGTTCCTTCAATAAGATACTACTAATGTGGCCCAGCTTTGTCTCTTTTTATGAATTTTTGTCCTATAACTGTGGAAATGAGTCTATCAAACAAATTGCTTGTATTTATGATGAATAACTTGAAGTTCAAAAGTAGTTCTGTTGAAATTATATCTAGAAAGCCAGTATAAACAAGAGACCTTCAAATGAGAAAATTTATTTAGGTCCTGGGCATCTGAATGTCTGACCTTATCTCTGTTCCTCGGATGTACACTGAGGGAGCACTATGGCTTCTGACTGAAACTACTCACTGGAGTACTCAGGCTGGAGAGGACACTGAGGCAGGAACGGAGGAGAATGGCATAAACTTTTCTGAAATCATTTAGTTGTGCAAATGTGAGGTGAATCTTAATCTATATCCTTCAAAAGAAAAGAATAAGCATGGAGAACTTTTTTTTTACAATTGAATAAAAAATAAAAATGACATAGAATATCAAAACTAGATGATAGGAAATTGACAATGGCTAGTATATAGCATATTATTATCTTCAAAGTAGTTTTGGAGACTACCAGATATAGGTATGCAAAATTGATCAAATATTATTAGCACAAACTTCTCTTCTCAGTGAATTAATAGAAATTAGTAGTGCAATTATCTTAGCTATCATGTATATATCTCCCTTCCTTCTTTTCTCCTTTGTGCCATCCCAGTTGTTAGTTCCTTTCAGCTGTTACAAAGACAGTACCCACTGTACATTGCAGATTTTATTTGCTCTTTCAGTTTCTTACACTAGAGAGTCAAAATAAGGTTCACATAAGTGAGTCTGATTTATTACACTTATGAATATGGTATCTAGTTGCATCCATTTACCAATGAAAGCCTGAAGATTATCTTTCCTTATGATTCAGAAGTATTTCACTGTATGAAAATTCCACAACATTTTTATCCATTCCTCAGTTGCTGGGCATTTAACACATGGCAAGATTTAACCATGACAAATTTGACTGTAATAAACATGACTGCACATGTATCGCTGTGGCATAATGTTTTCAGTTCTTCTGAAAAAATACTCAGGAAGGGAATACCTGGGATGAATGGGACCTTTATTCCTAGTTTCTTGAGGTATCACCTGACTGATTTCCACAGTGATTGCACCAGCCTGCACTCCCACCACCAGGGAAAAATGGTTGCTTTTTCCCAACAGTCCCGCCAACATTTCTTATTGCTTAATTTTGGGATGATAGTTATTATTTCTGGAAAAGGAAAAATCTAAGTAGATTTGTCATTGTTTGTATTTAGTTATTAATATTTGTTAGGTCTTTATCTTTCCTTTCTTTTTTATCCCTAATTTTGTTATTTTAGGTGTGTTTCTATTCTTAAGAGAATAAATTAAAAAAAAAAACTCATTAGAAGTGATACAGTTATCTAAACAAAATTATGGTAATTCAGCAATGGTTATTACATAGATATAATTGTCTTCAAATTAGTCTTTCAGATTATCAGATATGAGTACACATAATTAGTAAAACAATTTAAATAGAAAAAATTAAGCAGTAATTGTACCTTTCAACAGATCAGTGAAAATTAGCAGTGCAATTATCAAAGCTGTCCTGCAATGTATATCCCTATATTTATTTTCCCCTTTCTTCTCTCTTTCTTTTGTTGAGCATTTTTCTCTTGTATTTATTTATCATTTATATATAATTCTTCATCTTAGAACTGTGTATTCATTTCAGATGCCTATTTTACGAATAAGTCTTTGAATTTGGGGGCCTGATTTTTTGAGATTCTTTATGTGTTCTAGATAGCAGTCCTTTGTCTGAGGGACAATTATCTGGAATTTCTTCCCAATTTGTGGATTATCTTTTCACTCTTTTGTAATATCTTTTTCTATGCAAAATATTTTTAATAAAATGAGATTCCAGGGGCTGGGGAGATAGCCCCATGGCACAAGTGCCTGCCTGGAAAATGCAAGGTTGTGAGTTTGAACCCCGTCCCGAAAAAAAATAAAAAAAAGTTTCCAGTTGGTTCTTCTCAGTATTTTCAGCGCAGTTTTGTTTTTGTTTGTGAAAGCTGGCTATTTCTGTCTTCAAAATTTCTACCTACTTTCTCTTCCAGTAGCTAATTTAATTAGTATATCATAATGTTTGCCGCAATCGATGTCAAGATAAAATTATCTCATAATTAATTCACACCCAAAAATGAATATCACAAGACGAAATAGAAATTTATGGTCATGGATACAAACATGATTCAACAGCCAATTGTGTTGATAAATTTAAACTATTATGGCTTCCATAGTATTAAAGTATATCAGTTGTAGTTTATTCAATGAAATAGTAAGTCCCTTAAGAAAGTGCATATTTTTCATAATAAGCATAAAAATTTTCATAATTATACTTACACATATTAAAGTATCATTCATCAGTTCTACATCATATGTAATATAACATGTACACTTTTATATTTAAAAATATTTTCAAGTCAAATAGTGAGCACTTTTTTTTTTTTTTTTTTTTTTTTTTTTTTTTTTTTTTTTTTTTTTTTTTTTTTTTTTTTTTTTTTTTTTTTTTTTTTGGTGGGACCCGGGTTCAAACTCATGACCTTGCACTTGCCAGGCAGGCACCTGTGCCACGGGGCTATCTCCCTATCCACTTGACATTTCTTTTTTAAGAGAATAAAAAAAATTTAAAAACATGAGAAATTATACAGAATTGCAAAATTTCAATTGTCTAAATGAGTATAATGTAACAAATAGTTCTATTAATGAAATACATGCTTACATTATTATTTAAGCATGTGAAAACACATTTTATATATTTTTTAATGTATTTGGTTGTTTAGGGTCTCCCCATGCAGCTTGGACTCATGGTGCTTTTCCTGCTTTCAGTTTCCTCAGGGCTGGGATTTACAGGCACATGCACCAGGCCTAGACTCTCACCAGGTCAGCCCTCCCAGTGGTGGGGCTGGAGTGCAAGTGGTACTAGGGATTGAACCAATGTCCTTGGACTTGCCTAAACTAGCCTATGTAGATGCTGTAGTACACTGAGATATCTCACCAGCCTTATATTTTACATTTTATATTGCACAGTTCTGAAAAATCTAAAGTTTCCAAAGATTTGTGAAGAAATATATTTCTGGAGAAATTAAAAATTTTCTATCTGGCATACTTACATTTTTGGCTGAAAATATACATGTTTATTTCATAGATTCCTATCATATATAGTCTAAATGAAGCACAATTTAACCAGAACTGTACAACTGTTCGTGTGAAATGTATTAATCTTCCACTCTCCATGAGTTTCTTCAAGGTGTTTGTTTGATTTTTATAGTTTGTGGTGTAGACCCACTCATTCTGTATGTGGCCTTACCGAGTAGTGCTTCCAAGAGGCGTGGATCATGACAAATTTGTGCATATGAAATTCTTTGACCGTACCTATGAAAGAAAAGATTCAAGTTTAAATAAATAGAGCTTAAGTGTTCTTAAGACATTGACATCACACTTTGCCTTCAGACACTTGGGAAGCCTCTCCACTCTCACTTTCTGCCTCTTTGCCTCTCAGGAGAAGCTGTACTGCCCTCTCCTTTCTTATAGGCGAAAAGATTAAAGCCACTGAAAAATATACTTCTTCCTTTGAGAAGAGTTTACAGAGTTGCTTCCATTTTATTTTTTTATTCAAAGCAAGTAATACCTTTCTGTGTGGATAATTAAATTAATTTAAGTTGAAAAGGCTACTTAACTGACCACATATTTTATTACACTTGAATTTCAGCAAAAATAAAATATGTACCTAGGGATAACATAAATAATCTGTCTTTCTGCTTTAAATGCCTTTTGTCATTATTGACTTATTTAAAATATTTATTGAAGGCTGAATAGATACTCTAAACTTTGCTAAAGTCTAATACTTTAAAAATGAATAAGATGATATTTCTCACTTTCAAAATGCTATATTCTTGAGGCAACTCAAAGTAAAGTTAAAATATAGCACATTTATGAATCTGATTGTAGCCTCCACTATTTATATCACTGTGAAAGATTCCAAAATACACCTCTAATGCCCCAATTAGCACATATGTGCCTCAGAAACTTGCTTTTGCTTACATTTAGTGTCTGATAACAGAATAATATAAACTGTTCCAAAACTGTGAAACTTATTTAAATTTGTTATTTTTTACATGTATATGGCTTTGAAGGAGCTAATTAAATCAATTAAATATTAAAAATTAGAGAACTAAAACATAACAAACTATATTTTTGGAACTCTACTGAAAAATATATGTGCGACTCCAGAGTTGGAAGAGAAGCTGTAATTAACACATCCCTTGGGGCCGCATTGAAGAGTTTCTTCAAAGAAAAAGTATGTTTTGGAAATATTAGAACTTCTTGTTCCATTGAAATTACTTAGCATAAATATTATTTTGCAGTCTTTGTCTTGACATTTAAAAACTTAAGGATGTCCAAGATAAAAATGCATCTGCATTTGTTCATTTCCATAATTCAGAAGCAGTGCTGTTTGTATTTTATTATATTGTGTTAATCCAAAATCTTCTGATCTGTAAGTTTCTCTCAGAAGCCCATTTTATAACATGACTAGTGTATTACTGATTTTTGGGTGCTTATTTATTAATCTCTGAGAGCTTTAGCATTCTATGTGATACACAGACATTGGCTTAAATCAATTATGGAAATTTCTAAAACTATGTATTTCATTCCAAAAGAAATAATGAGGAAATAATAAATCCAAGAAATAATAGTTTTCAAAGTAATATTTACTAGTTCTTTAAATAATATATGTTTACGTATTTATACAATTAGCTGCCTCATGGTTTTGAAAACTGAAAATATTCATTTCATTCAAAATTGCTGGAATTATATAAATTTAAGTGCACGAAGAAGAGTGATAAAATGAGATGTTACTATTGATATTAAGAATACACTGGGCTCTAGGAACCAGAAATTTTGTAATTACATTTAAATATGACTACAGTTCTTTCTTGGAGTTTCTCAGAAATATACTTTAAGATTGGATACAACAAAAGCAATAGTACTTCAATCTCTTTCCTCTGTAGCCCCATAATCTCCTTGAACAGAAAATTTGGGAAACCACTGAGTTATCAGGCTTTCATAGAAAGAAAACTGGTCAAGCAATGGCCATGACTCATCCAAATGACTGACATTGACAACAGCTCTACAAAGCCCTGTAGAGGGTTTAAAAGTAAATCCTCCAAGGATTTGACTGACCTTGGGAGATACAAAAGTTATATGTTTCTTTGTACAGGTCTTGTTTTAACTTGCCCTTAACCACCCAGCAGAAAAATTTAACCACCCAGCATAAAAAGTAAAGCTAGATTAGTATGCTGAGTTGTAAAAGGCTTAAATCAATAGCTTCTAACATTGCCAGCTTTGTCAACAACTCACAGTGATTATGGAACATTGCATTATGTATACAGCTGCATTCTCCTAGTGCGGTGAGAAGGAATTTTCTGTACCAAGGATAATTAGAAAAATTATCATCTCTACATCCTGTTGTTGGTATAACTACTAGGAGGACAATAGTATGCATTGTATGAAATATTAAGAATGTACTATTAATGCATTTTGAAGCTATCAAATTGTTATATCTTATTAAAAATAATAAAAAATAAAAACAATAGTACATACCAATATGCTCAAAGGTATAGCAAAGAAGAATGTGTCCATCTAGGAGACTACTGCCTAGATTGGAAGGTCAAACTCTAGAAGGTTATTAAAATATGCATATTAAAGTAGAGATAAATAGGATTATACACATATGTGCATGTATAAACAAACATACAATTATATGTACATGTTTGTATAATATACATAACTATAGTAATTTGTGTGTCACTGTGGCTAGTTACTACCTTTATTTTCCCTCCTTTGGGTTTATTTATTTGGAGCTAAGGAAAATAAAAAATCAGTAAAGACTAAGATAATTCTAGAAGTTACAATGACATGCAGAAATGTTAAGAATAGGTTTAACAATGATGAATCCTATCATAGTTTTCCTGTTAGCACAATGTCCTGAACACAGGAAGAATTCTTATAATAATAGTTTGTTCTTTGACTCAATGACCCACCATTTCTTCAGTACGATGTTATACTAGGAGATATTTTAGTATAATTTTACATGCTTTCGAAAGAGGAAATTATAATCTTTTTTTTAATATAATTTAGAGAGTTCTACTTATTTCTTAAGGATGATAGGTCTCTCTCACCATGTTCCTTAAGATTTTTTCTTTTCTTTTCTATTATTTCAAGCATAAAAGAATTTTATTTATAAATATAATTTCTAAAAATATATTAATGTTCTGAAAGACAAAAAAAATCTTATGAATCTTAATGTTTCTTTCTCAGTATGATACTTCTAAACTTTCAAAATGTGAAAAAAATATTCCATACAGTTGGTTATATAGCTTATGGACAATGAGAACTTGTCCTGAGTTCTCAGTACATAAGAAGAAAATAAGGATAAAGGATGGAGAGAGTCGTGGGGGGAAATATAGTAGGGGAGAGAGGGAGAGAGAGAGAGAGAGAGAGAGAGAGAGAGAGAGGCAGAAAGGAAGAGGAAGACTCTATGAACATTTTTTTTTTAAAACATGATAGCCAAAAATCTAAGAAACATTATAGTTACAGCAAAGTATTGTGGAAGTTTTGTGTTAGTATCTGGAATTTTAGGAATGTTGCTAAATTTTCCATGATAAACACATTGGTGGTATTAGTAGCTATACGTTTACCATTGGCAAAATATTGTAAAGACAAAGATAACTAGAAGAGATATCAACAATTCCAAATTTCTTAGTCCTTTTCCATATTGGGTGATGGACCTGGTAATTCTGGCCTCTAATCCCAATGTGTGGAGGGTTGATGTAAATGGACTATGAGTCTGAGGGCAGCCTGGGTTATATATTCTAGATAAACGTGAATTACGTGGCCAACCCTGTTTCAAAAAAAGCCTTGAGTTTCTTGAATGTATTAAATTCAATAAATAAATAAAACATGATAAAGTTATCTTTTATTCCATTTAATCTTATTTGCATGCTCTTCTATATTAAGAAAATGACTCCTTGAAGCTACAACAATGGTGGGAATTGTTTGCTGAACTCCACGAGTCTTCCACAGCTCTTCTTGCAGGCAGTAAGGAGCAAGAAGCCTTACCTGGTATTCCTTGCTCACAAAACTTGGAATAGTACAGAAATTGAAACATCTGGATTATTGCCCACAATACTTAAGTTTTATTTGCCTTTCAGGTTCTTGGGTCAATTAATTTTTTTTTTTTTTTTTTTTTTGGAAAGATGTTGTCAGTCAAGATGCCTGATAATATGTGATTATCTGTGATAACTACTTTAAGTTTGATACTTTGTGAATCCCTGACTTGAACATATTTGACTGATCTTTGAGAAGTGTGTTCATTGTCTAAAATGGTAGCTTCTATGTGAGAAACATTTTAGCTACTCTCTGAACAGAGAATAAACCTGTAACTCTACGGACATGCCTGGCTCTACAGGCTTCTAATCTTCCTAAAGCCTTTTATCCAATCCTTAAGTCTTCCTTTATATCTAAACTAATTAACAACAAATATGAAAGTTTCGTGCTCCTCCTACAAGCAGATTAGATTCTAATTTATGATCATCTGTACAGCCTTCCTCCTGCTTCAATTCTGTTACAGTTTTTTCTTCTTTGTAAGCAATCAGAGTCAAGTTTTAAACATCAATTACCTCAGTGTATATTTAACATTCTTGGATATTTGTTTCCATAAAAAATAATAGTTACTCTCTATAGTTCTTCAATACACTTCATTCACAGTTTGAGGATATATATATATATATATATATATATATATATATATATATATATATAAAATTTTCATTGCTTTGTTTTGAACAAAGCCCTGGCGTACTAGATTATTATATTTTAGCATTCTCGCTATAGCAGCTATTCCTAGAGACCTGCAACACCCCGATGGTGAAACGATCATCAGTTATTAACTTTTTCCAGAGTGTCAGTTTGTCATTCAAGCACACTTTGCAGCCATATTGTTTCTGTCTGAGTGACTTTTCAACCTAGGTCTGGCCACGTGACAGGCTTCTGCTGGAATGAACATGCGTGTCTCTGTGGTGGTTCAAGGCATTGGAACACGGACCTGCTTTTTCCATGTTCCCTGTTACTTCTATTAACTATATACATTTAATGGAGAAAGTGAGCATAGTAGAACTGGACCCAAATGGAATGAGTATGAGCACAAAAGCATCACAACAAATAAAGCTTCAGGCATAAATAAGCTACGAGAAGTGTTTTCTAAAAGATAAAAACAAATTATTTTTTAGATATTTCACATTTTGGATCATTAATATGAGAACACATTTGGACTGGTTAACTGATACAACTCAACATCTTTAGTGTAAGTAACTTTGACATTTTTCTTTTACAAAGAACTTCGTGGATCCTCCAGGACTAAGAAAGGTAGCATGAGTTACCATCAGCTGAGCTATATCATAGGTCTCATCTATTACTGAAACATAGTAGAGTATAAAATTTAATTTCCCCAATGCACTATATTTATACATAATCAATGGAATATTTGCTGCCCTGTTCAGAATAGTTTAACTGACAGTTATGACGTAGAGCTACAAGATGCTAAATAAATATGCACTAAAATCAGGAATAACTGAAGATATAAACAAAATGAAATACTCACATTGATGCATGATCACAACGTTTCCATGACCTGACCCCAGAGTAACTCAATTTTCTTCTGGAAATGACATTTGATTTTTGTAAATTCACTGAATTTCTTTAAAAATGAAGTCTAGCAATTTTATCAGAAATATTTCTGTGTGAAAGTTCATTCAAACTTGTTTCGTTGGAAGTTAGACTTGTATCATTTGAGAGTAGTGAAAATCTTCACGATACTATGTGATATTCAAACAAACCCAATGAATGATCATGCTATGTTTTTTTTTTATTTGCTGCAAAATGGTAGTGCATATTTGTGGCATGCTCATCAATATGCTTCCTACATTATTTAACATTGATATATGTGCGGTATAAATCAATATTAAAAGTATTGAAAACTGTGCATATTTGCCTTCAGTATGATTAATTTTCAGAGCAAAAAAAGCAACAGCAGCCAAAACACTTCAAAATTGCAGCTCCAAAATGCAAAGAGGCTTTTAGTAGATTAACCAACCATGTGGAAATAACATATTTGAACTAGAGATATTTTTGCTTAATATGACATTTAAGCTTTCTTTAAGTACAATTTTTCTACAAAAACTGAAAGCTTTTCTAACTCATTTATAGACTGGACAGTTTTAAATATTTAAGGAAAGATCATGCTTGCCTCCTTACCTCTGCAGATTTAGTTGCTTTCACTCCCAAAGAGCGTGGATTTTGTTCAGGTTAATCATCTTTAGCCAGAACCTGAACTCCTTGCTAAATTCTCTTGCTCCAAAGCTTAAACCACATTTTAAGATGTCTCCTTTCATAGTTAAGATAAAAATCCTCATTAACACCCCTTTTGAAGGGGTACTGGTTTATTGCTAGATTACTATTGTATAATGTAACCTAATTCATTGTTACATCTTTGGTCTATCTGTAACTAAAAATGTGTAATAATTCATATTCACTGCACTACACTTACCAATTAAAGGTTAAACTTCTTTGGAAGCCTAATACTTTTATTTATTTATTTTTTGGTTAAGACTTTCAGTGCAAAGATGCTGTCTACACTCCAGTTCTCCTATCTCATTGATTTTTCATAATCGAAATTCACCATTGGCCCTTTTGCTATTCTTTGAATTATTTCTAAGCAGGAAAGGAGATTTGATATATTTTTAAATCCAAATCTTCTCTACAAAATGCTACTTGCTTTTGGAACAAATTAAAGAATTTATGATCCCTAGATCACACAGAAATACTGAATATGAACAAGGATCTCTTTTGCAAGATGATAATTGTATAAAGATTAGTTTGCATCGCAGTTCTTTTATGCATGTATTGAATTTTATTCTACCAATAAAATTGTTTTTCTTTTATGCCACAAGGCTCACTGAGTTTTGAAAGTACAGAAACTCAAGTGAGACATCTTGACAGTGAAGAATCTATAGAATTCATCTGAAAATTGAATTTTATTTTAGTATTTTTTAAAATGTAATTGGTATAGGGTCGCACTATGCAGCTCAGACTCGTACTAATCCTCCTGTCTCAGCTTCCCCAGCACTGGGATTACAGGTGTGCACCACTACAGCCATACTGCAGGGCCACTTGGCTCACCCAGGGGCAGGGCTACTGCGGCATGTGGTACCAGGGATCGCACCCTATTCCTGCGCTTGCCTCAGCAGGTGGTTGGTCTGCTGATCTTGAAAATTGAATTTAGCACAGAATTTTTTTGTTGTTTCTCTATTACCCTCTAAAACATCTAAAAGTTATAGGAGAGCATGAAGTTTGCATAGTGCAAGTAGCATAATAAATCCAATAACTTCATCAACTCAGGAATAAAAATAAGTTGAAATTAAAAAAGACAATTTTGAAATTAATAATATTTCTGTATCAGACATTAAAATTACCTTGTAAAACTTCAAAATGTTTTACCTTAATTTTATGTGTGTTAAAAAAAAAAAAAAAAAAAAAAAAAAAAAAAAAAAAAAAAAAGACCGGGGACATAGCTCAACAGCTTAAGTGCCTGCCTGGCAAAAAAAAAAAAAAATAAAATAAAATAAAAAAAAATAAATTCTGTGTGTGATTGTGATGATAATTCAGCTTTTAAAATTCTTTTCAAATTTGCTTATTTTATTGTAGATATACTTCAGGATCCACAGCTGAGCTATCTGCACAGCCCTGAAAATACCTCTCAGTAACAGCAAAAGAAGCACATAGGTTTTTATATAGTGTAATGTTATTAGCTATTCTGTTTGTACAAGTTTGATTTCTTTATGATAGTCATTCTTTTCCTAGGTGAGATGGTGTCTAAGTGTTGTTTTAATTTGAATTTTATGGATAGCTCATGATGTGGAGCATTTCTTCATGTATTTATAAGCTTGTAGTTTTTCTTCCTCTGTGAAGTGTGTGTTCATCTCAGATGCTCTTTTCTGTATTGTGTATTTGAATTTTGGGACTCTAATGTTTTTTCAATTCTTTATAAATTCCAGATAGGAGACCTTTGTCTGAATACTTACTAGTTAAATTGATTTTTGAAATTTGTGGGTTGTCTTTTCACTCTGTTGGTAGTTTCTTTTGATATACAAACACTTCTCATCAAGTGGCGGTCCCAGTTGTCAATTGTTTCAAGTGCTAAACATGTATACTAGTTTTTTTGTGAATGAATTGTTTGCCTACCCCTATGTCTTCAACAATTCTTCCTACTTTCTCTTCCAGGAGATTTGGTGTTTCTCTTTTAGTATTTAGATATTTAACCCATTTTTACTTTAGTTTAGTACATGGTGATAGATGGGTCAATTTTAATTTTCGGCATGTAGAGATCCATTTTTTCCAGCACCATTTGTTAAAGAGTCTATCTTTCTTTCATTAAACATGCTTGGACCCTTTATCGAAGATAAAGTGGATGAATGAATTTGTATTTGCTTCTGCATTTTCTAATCTATTCCATTGATCCTCTGGTCTATTCTTTTTTTTTTTTTGCCAATACAATGAGAAGAATTTATCTTATTATTATTGTTTTGCTTTGCTAATGCAGTAAACAACCTTCTTTTATAAGGACCCATATGATTGGGACTAATGAAGAAATAGCTTATCCTAAAGAATAATAATCCAGATTATACCACAGAACAAGAGAAAGAAAAAAAAAAGCCATTCATCATTAAAGG
>PVJA010029915.1:0-22500 GCA_004027025.1 Myocastor coypus
TGCTGTGCAGCACAGTGTGGCTGGTGGGGCTGCCTTCTGTGGAGCTGGTGTCTGGCATCGTGCTGGCCGGGACACTTGTGAGCACGGAGTGTGGCTGGCCGGTGGTGGGCAGAGGCACCGATGTGCCGGGGCCAGAGCTGGATGCTGGGCTGTCACCTGGGGATGTGGCACGAGACCCAGTGCTCTGGGCGGGAGAGGCAAAGGTGGTGCCAGTGGGACCAGGGCTGGCCACGGACACGGTGCTCCATGGGAAGGTGGTGGACTCCGGGGTTCCTCCCGAGGTCACGGGGGCAGACAGGGTGCTGTCCGAAGCTGAGGTCGGGGAGGAAGCTGTGGCTGTAGAAGTAGGGGAAGGAGTGCTCGTCTCCGGGGTAGAAGCTGGAGCCGAGCCAGCCTCGGTAGAGCTGGGCCCAGTGCCGCTGGTGACAGAAGGCAGCGTACTTGCTTCTGTGCTCAGCGCCACCGTGCTGCTGGCGCTCCCAGGCCCAGTGGTGGGTGCAGTGGTGAGTGGGCCGGTTGTGGACAGAGGCTGGAAGTCGGTTGTGCTGTGCAGCACACTGAGGCTGGTGGGGCTGCCTTCTGTGGAGCTGGTGTCTGGCATCGTGCTGCCCGGGACATTACTGTCTACCGCGCCCTTCTCCACAGTTTTGGACAGAGACATAGACGTACGGTTTGTGGAATATGCCTCTGTGCTTGCACCTGGGCACGTCGTCTGTACCCCGTTTATGTTGGTGTTAGAGGTGGTGGTTGTTTTGGTGGGAGTAGGACTCTCCACAGACACAGTGCTCCACTTTGTGTTGCTGTCTTCTGTGCTTTCTCCCAAGGGTACAGGGGCAGATGAGTTACTCTCCACAGTAGTGGTCATGCGGGAAGTTGTCTCTGTCTTTGAACACGTGGAAAAAGTGGCAGTGGCGTCCGGCTTGGAAGCTCGACCCGAGCTGGCCTCGGTCAAGCTCAGCCCAGTGCTGCTGTTGAAGGAAAGCAGTGTACTCTCTTCCAGAGTCAGCATCACTGAGCTGCTGGCGCTCCCAGGCACAGTGGCGGGTGTAGTGCTCAGTTTGGTTTTCAACAGAGGTTCGGAGTTATTCAGTTTCGAGGTGGGTATGTAACTTGTTTTCATGATTGTATCTATTGATAGCAAGCTATTTGTGTCAGTGTCTGTGGTTGTTGTGCTGTTTCCGTTGCCGTTGCTGCTTCCAGCCAGCTGCCTGCACCACGGGTCCTGCGAGTCCTCTGGTGGGCTGCACCCTCCTCCATCCCACACAGCCCTACTCTGGCTGTCATTGAGACCTGAAGGAAAGAGTGGAAAGTTGGTTTCCTGGAGGCACCCCCCTCCTTTCTATCCTAGGATCTTTCTTTTTCTAGGGTCGTTCTTTCAAATCCTCCTCTTGCTCTGGACAACCTGGCTCCTGGACATCAGAGTTTACCCTCCTGCCAGAAATCTCGAATCCCACATGTTCCCCACAGGAGCCAGGCCACAATATATGGAGTGGGCTGAGCCTCGACAGATCGTGGGAGCTTGGACAATGTACAAGTGTAGGAAAAGGGGTACCAGCAAAGAGATTTAGGGTGGTACGTATTTGCATCTGGCTGGAGCATTTCTGACGGATCAATGATAGCACTCCCAGGCCTATCCTGTAATATTTCCCCAATGGTTCTATTTGCTCTGCTTGCTTTCTCTCTCTCTCTCTCTCTCTCTCTCTCTCTCTCTCTCTCTCTCTCTCTCTCTCTCTCTTTGCCTGTCTTTCTTTCTTTCATTCAGACAGGATCTCACTGCACAGTTCAGACTAGCTTTGAACTCACTATGCAGTCAAGATTGGCCTCAAACTCCTAGTGACCCTCCTGCTTCAGCCTCCAGTAGGCTAGGATTATAGACTTTCACCACCACCTCCAAAGCAAGACTACTGTCACTGAGCCATTATACACTTTGAGGCTATTTATTATAGTACATACAAAAACATTCTTCCTATGGGGCTGAGGAGACAACTCAGTGGAATAAATGCTTGCCTGGTAAGCACAAGTTCCTGAGTTCAATCCCCAGTATTGCAAAAAAAAAAAAAAAATCTCATTGCAAGCCAGGCATGTTGGTGCATGCCCGTAACTGGGAGGTTGAGGCAGGAAGATTAGGGAGAGTTTGAGACCAACCTGGGCTGCAAAACGGAGCTCAAGGCCAGCCTGAACTGTGTAGCAAGACCCTGTGTCAAAAGGACAAAAAAAAATTTTGTCCCTAGGACAAGGGGGATCTTCATTAGGCCCAGGAACCTGTAGAGTTTCTCTAGTTATTCTTGAGAAATTCAATCCTGTAGTTGTTTGTTCTGTGGCATTGTGGATTGAATCCTGGGCTCTCACATACTCCCAGTCTTTTTTTATATTGAGACAAGATCTTGCTAAATTGCCTAGGCAGAAGTTTAACTTGTAATCCTTCTGCTTCAGCCTCCCTGAGTGCTGAATTTTCAGTGTACATGCAAAATCAGTCAGGATTTAATGGAGTTCTACTATTAAGAGATATGGCCTATTGGCATAACATGCTGTCTTTAGGATTACAGCTTAAAATGTATAAGTGAGTGACTGCCTTAGATGTGCACTGTTACAGGGAAGTCTTGCTGAGGTCCTAAACAGTATTAAAACATTTATGATCACCTAGGACTTATCATACTTCTACACTTGTATCATACTTCTACAGACTTGTGGACATATTGCTGCAATGCTTTGTTCTTTCTGAAACTAGTCTGGACCCACTGTTAACATCCCCAACCTCCACAGCGAGCCTTCCAGAAGAGTCCCTGGCTTCAGCCTAGTCCCATCACTGGATACATCATGACAGCTGAGGAGGCACCAGTTACCAGCATGTACTTGAACCAATCACAGGCCTACAGCTGCTATATAAGCAGCACCACTCCCCCAGCCATTTCTCAGGTTAGTCTAGAAGCAGCACAGCTATAGAAATACTCAATTTGGTGGACCTGAGACCAGCCCAGCAGAGTCCAACAGCAGCAGTGAACAGCCGCTGGCTATGTTAACTGTTGGCATCCCACGTTATCTGCTTTTGTGGGTGACATCAGGACCTTCTAGCGGAGCTACACTTTGTGGATTTGAGCAAAAGAACCCTAGGCTGGATGGCAACACTTGGAAAGGTTTTGTGTATTTACTCAGACACCTGCCACCTTTTCACCAGAAAGAGCTCAAGACTAGAGACACTCCACTAGCAAAGGCTAATTAATAGGCACTCACCATATTACTTATTTTAATTAATTTTTGAATTTTTTATATACATTCTGCTTTTACTTTTTTATAGATTTAGTTGGTACAGGGTCTTACTACACAGGGGACTCATAGAGATCCTTCTGTTTTCAGCCTCCCCAGCACTGGGATTACAGGTATGTGCCACCATGCCCTGGCTTGTTGCCTGCTCAACGCACTCCAGGGCAGGGCCAGCATGGCATGTGGTGCTCGGGATTGAACACTGGCCCCTGCGCTTGCTTAAGCGGGTACTTAGTCCACCGAGCTATCTCGCCAGCCCTTGATTTTATCTTTTGAGACAAAGTTTCACTCTATAGTCCAGGCTGAACTTGAATTTGTGGCAGTCCTCCTGTCTTAGCCTTCCAAGTGCTACGATTACAGGCACTCACTACCACACTCAGATACCGTACTAATTTTATAAATGCCATTGAAAATACTTAAAGAAATGTAATTAGTCAAGCATGTAAAATAGATCAAATACAAACAAAGGTACTCAAAAGAGCAGTTTGCTTCTCTTTCTGGCCAAGATGATGCGGCAGGAATTGATTTATCCTTCCACCTGACCACTGTCTCCTGTCCCAAATAACCATATAACCACACAAAACTCATGAAACAGTGATTGTCAATGCACCAGATATCAGGCACGGAAGAGTATTGATTCCTGGATATGGCCAAGACACAAAGAGAGCCCTAGAAGTCCCCCTGCTTATTGGCTTGAGTTTCCAGGGAGTAGGGAGGGGAGGTTAATCTGTGGGGAGTCCGACGAACCAGATGCAGATGATGACAGCCCTGCAGCCAGGATTCACTGGCAGGTACGGGAGTGCATGGTGATTATCTATTGGTAACAGAAGAGTTAAAACCTACAACAAAATTCTCCTGTTGGAGAGCCGGACTAAACAGGCAAGCACCCTGCCACCACCACCATAGGTCACTCCGGCCCCACCCCAGGGGCTCTGATCAGGCCATCAAGACCAGGCATGACAGTGCACATCTGTAATCCCAGCACTGGGGAGAGCTGATAACAGGAGGGTCACTATGAGTCTGAGCTGTGTAGTGAGACCTTGTACCAAGTACACTAAAAAAAAAAAAAAAAAAAAAAAAAAAAAAAAAAAAAAAAAAAAATCTGCTGTTGGAGCAATCCTTCCCAGCACGTAGGAAGCAGTCATAAGACAATACATTTACACAGACCCAAAGCAATGTGAGATAAAAATAAACCTTCCTCCCTGTGAAGAAAGTAAAGGCAAGTCTTCCTAAAAGATGAACAAATAACAAGACACCCTGGAAAACAGGTTTCTGAGATATCACCCTTCACTAACTGAGACCCTTGGCCCAGTTTTAATCCCTTATGAAAACACAACTTCCCACCCTCAAGAGAGGACGTGACTCCTCTCTTGTGAGCATATTCTCAGACGGTGGGCTGTTATCTGAATAAAGTCTTGTCTTTATCTTATACTGATTCTGGTGAATTCTTTTATGGCCTCATCACTGGCCTCTGCCTTCTTACACAACAGAGAACTGAGGTGGACCGAGGGACCCTGGAGTCCAGCAGAGGCCTCCCCTGGATGATATAGCCCAGCACTGACCAGAACAGACTCATGTGGAAAGGAGCCCAAGCAGGCTGGGGACATCACTGTTGTCGTCAGTCAGACTGGGGAAAGTACTCAGGGTACCCTGGATAGAGCACTCAGGACAGTCCTGTTTCCCAATAAGCCATGCAGGACTCTGGACTCACATAAGAAACCATAAACACAAGCCCCCAAAGGATCAAAGCCTTCCACCTAACTGAAACACATCCCTGGACAAGCCTCAAGATCTATAAGAACATGAAAATATCCAGTACACAACAAGGTGAAACTCACAGTGTCTGGTCATCCAGTCTCTTCTAGGCAGAAAATGCCAAGAAGACATGCCCCAAATGAGCACAATAGTTGAACTTATTCAAAGTTGATATGGAAAAGTTATTAGAAAAGATACTAAATAGTTCTTATAATTGTATTTCACCTTTATAAAAAATTCAATAGAGCTGGCTATGGTGGTGTAAATCTAATCCCAGCACTGTGGGCAGCTGAAGCAAAAGAATCATAAATTCAAGCCCAACATGGGAAACTTAGTGACTTTGTAAGACTTGTCTCAAAAAAATAAAGACTGGAGATATAGATCAGTGTAAAGGTCATGAGTTCTATTGAAGAAGAAAAGGCTGGGGGGATGAAGGGAGGGAACCTGGGAGGGAGGAGGGAGGAGGGAGAGAGACATGGAAGAGAAGAAAAATACCTGAACAGAATTTCTAGAGCTAAAATACATCAGAAGACATTAAATGTCAATAAGACATTGAAGAAAATGCCACTTGGTACCAGGAGAGTGGGATTGTTGCTGTGGCCCTATCTGACAATGTGGATTACAAGCTTTTGGGAATGGCTTATGGGAAGAAATAGGAAAGGTTTGGAGATGTTGCCTATGAGCAAAACCCTGGAACAGCCTTGGCATTTCTGTAGGAGAGGTTCTGGTCAGAGCTCAGACCAAAAGATTGGTAGAGCCAGGCGTGGTGGCGCACGCCTGTAATCCCAGCACTTGGGAGGCTGAGGCAGGAGGATTGGTGCGAGTTCGAGACCAGCCTGGGCTACAAAAGTGAGCTCAAGGCCAGCCTCAACTGCATAACGAGACCCTGTCTCAAAAAGACAAAAAAAAAAAAAAAAAAAAAAGATTGGTAGAAAGCTGACCTGTAAAGACCAGGCTGGGGAGGATTTTGCTGGAAAGAATGACTGCATTGGCTGTTGAACTCCAGATCATTCGTATTTTGTTTATTCATTTATTTTTATGGCTGGTTCAGCCTGCCCTCAGGGCAGGGCTGGCGCAGCATGTGATGCCCAGGATAGAACCGTGGTCCCTGCAGCCGCCCAAGCTTTCCTAAGTAGGTGCTTTAGACCACTGAGCCATCCTGCCGGGCCCATCATTCGTGTTTTGTCTTGGCCCAAACTTTGACAGAATTTTGCCTGTGTCCAGAGACTTTACCTGAGACTGAGATTAAACATGGAGGACTAATTAATCTTTCAAAGGAAATTTCAAAGCAGTCGGATATTGGGGCAGGGGCCTGGTTACTGCTGGGGGCTGTTAGTTAAATATATATTGAGAATGAAGAGCAAAGAGCCCAGCAGAAGATTTAAAATTTTGTGAGTTTGGCCAGAAAGAAAGCCCCAGGGAGGCTGTGGACTGCAAAGATGGAGCCAAGAGCTCCATTGTCCAGGAGAACAGGAGAATAGAACAGATATCCTGTGAGCATCACAGGAGGTGGCAGGTTCTCACCCTTTGCAGCTTCAGAATAGAAAGGGTGAGGGACTTTGCTTTGAGGAGAAAGTGACAGAGCCCCATGTTCCAGAATGGAGGCAGCAGCCACACCAGGTTCCAGAAGGGAGGTGGTGGCCATACCAGATTACAGAATGGCTCTGGCATACAAATTTATTTCTTGGAATCAGGGTCAGAGTGTTGAGAAATCCAGGCACTCAATCCCTATAGCTAAGAGCAAAGGAAGCCTGGCCACTGCTCCAGCTGGCAGCAGACCTTGGCATCATCCATGTCACATTGGTTTTAGGTGCATGCAGGATGCAGGAATTCTGAGGTTAAGAAGGCTTCCAGCCGGGCGTGGTGGCGCACGCCTGTAATCCCAGCACTCGGGAGGCTGAGGCAGGAGGATTGGTGCGAGTTCGAGACCAGCCTGGGCTACAAAAGTGAGCTCAGGACCACCCTCAACTGCATAGCTAGACCCTGTCTCAAAAAGACAAAAAAAAAAAAAAAAAAAAAAGAAGGCTTCCACCTAGATTTCAGAAGAACACCTCAGAGGCCAGGCAGTGTGCCCCTGAGAGGGCAGTGTGTGAAGCTGTGAGTGAGAAACCTACTCTGTGGAAACCCCAGAAGTTTGGAAAATCCAGGAACGTGGATCATCAAAGGAAAGCTGCACAGAGGGAGCGTAGCCGGCCTAAGAGTGAAGCTGTGGGAGCTCCCACCAAGAGTGCCAGAGGGGTGGAGCCCCGTGGAGCTCATGATTTACCACAGATTGGTCGCATGTTCCACATGGAACTATAGGACTTAATGCTTGCCTTACTGGATTCTGGACTTGTTTTGACCCCAGTGGTCGGTATCCTCCTGTGCATACCTTTTGGAATGGCAACATTTATCTTGCACCTTTGAATGATCGATGTATATAATTTTTCTTTTGTGTAGGTGCTCACAGTTGAGAGTTTGCCTTGGACCTTGGAGGAAACTTGGGACTTGGACTTTTCAGCAATGCTGAAACTGCTGAGACTTTGGCAACTCTTAGAGATGAACTAAAATGCCTTTTGCAGAAAAGGATGTACATGAGACTTTGAGGGCCCAGGGGCAAAATGTTATAGTTTATATCTAGCTGTCCCCCCAAAGCCTCATGTAAATCATGGGGCTGTTGAGCACGTGGCTCGAGGGGCGGGACTAAAGAACCAGAGCGGGGCTATAGGGGCGTGGTCAAGAGAGGCCCAAACCATTAAACTGACAGTATGCGCTGTCAGAGCCCCCTGCCCCAGACGGCGATCTCTCTGGAGGTATGGAGCAGATCATCCTGGACACGGCAGGGCCCCAGCCTCTCCTCCAGAACCTATAAAGTGGGGGCAGCATCTTGAAACCTCCAGTAACTGTGAGCTAGATAAACCTTTCCTCCCCTAAGCTTGTGTGTCAAGTATTTGTCCCAGCAATGAGAGAAAAGTAACTAAAACACCACTAATAAGAATCATTTCAAGACACAGCAATAAAACTAGTCAAAATATACAGAGATAAGTTGGTCTAAAATCATTTTAGAAGATCAGAGGCCTGGGTAGAATTCAGTGTTTTCCAAGCATGCAGGAAGTGCTGGGTCCTATTGCCAGCAGGAAACAGAGAGAGAAAGAGAGAGAGAGAGACAGAGAGACAGAGACAGAGACAGAGACAGAGATAGACAGAGACAGAGAGAGAAAGAAAGAGACGCAGGGAGAAAGACAGATAGAGACAGAGAGACAGAGAGAATCACTGAGCTTTAGAGCTGCTTTCAGCAGCTTAATACATGTGTATTAAAGTCCCTGAGAAAGGGAGAGACCCAAAAATATGTAAGGAAATAAAGACCCCAAATTTCCAAGCTCAATAAAAACCACCAGTCTATAGATTTAAGAAGTTCACCAAATTCTAAACATAACAACCATGAAGAAAATTTCCAAGGTCTTCAGGTTCTATGGATATTGAAAATGAATTCTATAAACAACTTTATTCAATAAATTAGATTAAATGGACAAATTTTAAAAAAGCTCACTCAAAAACAAATAGATAGGCCAGTG
The DNA here is from genome assembly GCA_004027025.1 of Myocastor coypus. Taxonomy (NCBI): domain Eukaryota; kingdom Metazoa; phylum Chordata; class Mammalia; order Rodentia; family Myocastoridae; genus Myocastor; species Myocastor coypus. The sequence goes on from PVJA010029915.1 coordinate 8,571, forward strand.
ATATAGCTCAGTAGACCAAGCGTCTGCTTAGGCAAGCTCGGGGACCAGGGTCTGATCCCTTGTCCTGCGTGCTGTGCCAGCCCCACCCCTGGGGCATGATGAGCTGGAGACTGAGTCTGGGCATGGTGGTGCACACTTATAATCCCAGCACTGGGAAGGCTGAAAACAGGAGGGTCACTACATCTCCGAACTGCATAGTGAGACCTTGTACTAAATATATAAATGAAAAAAATAATAAATAATACATAGATTTTTTAAAGGAAAAGAAAAAAGAAATAAATTAGCTAAATAACCCCTACATTCATTAAAGACATTGAAACGGTAGTTTAATGTTTCTCATAAAGAAAACTTGCTGACACATAGCTTCAGTGGCCAGGTCTGCCCCATGATAGTGGGAATAAACAGTACCAATCTTATGCAAATGCTTTAAAAGATTAGAGGGGAGGGAATACCTACCAGCATTCAGTAGTGGGCCAGACTTTCTCTGATATGAAAACCACACAAAGTCTTAACAAATAAAATCACTGACCGATATCCTTTATGAACCTAGACCCCAAAACTCTAAACATGAATTTAGCAAACTGAATTGAATATCTTGGAAGAATAACACATTATGACCAAGTAAGTTTTGTTCTACGAATGGAGTATTGACCTAATATTTAAAATCTGTACATATAATTTGCTATTTTGAAGAGTGGGGATTGGTTCTGGGGTTCAAACACAAAGCCTCAGACATATTGGGCAAGTGTTCTACTACTGAGTTACAGCCCCAGCTCTGTAATTCACCTTTTTTTTTTTTTTAATTTTTTTCAGAGACAGGGTCTTTCTATGCAGTTCAAATTGGCCTTGAACTCACTATGTAGCCCAGGTTGGCCTGGAACTCACAGTAACTCTCCTGCCTCAGCCTCCTGAGTGCTGGGATTATAGGCATGCACCACCACACATGGACAAGTAACTCATCATTTTAACAAATTGAAAAAGAAAAATGATAGGATCATCTCAATAGTCATGGGGGGGTGGGGAGGGACAGACACCTGAAGAATTCTAGCATCAATTCCTGGTTAAAAATATCAGCAAGGGCTTTTTGGAGGCATGTGGTGAGATGGCAGTACAGATTTCTAAGAAGAGGAAGATTTAAAAATTGAAACCCTTCAATGAAGAGATGATGACGAGTCTGACTTGGAAGTCCTAATCTTTGCCCATGAGTCCCTACTCAGTGCTGCATTCTGTGGCATAGTTTGTTGCTGATGGCATCTTCAAAGCTAAACTAAATGAGTTCCTCAAAAAAAAAAAAATTAAATAAATAAAAAATAAATGAGTTCCTCACTAGGGAGCTGGCTGAAGATGGCTACTCCAATGTTGAAGTCCGCGAGTTACACCCACCAGGACAGAAATCATTATTTTAGCCACCAGGACTCAGAATGTTCTTGGTGAAAAGGCCCGGAGGATCTGCGAGTTGACTGCTGTCGTTCAGAAGAGGTTTGGCTTCCCTGAGGGCAGCGTAGAGCTTTATGCTGAAAAGGGGACAGCGAGAGGTCTCTGTGCCATTGCCCAGACAGAATCTCTGCGTTACAGACTCCTGGGAGGGCTTGCCATGCGGAGGCCCTGCTATGGTGTGCTGCGGCTCATCATGGAGAGTGAAGCCAAGGGCTGTGAGGTTGTGGTGTCTGGGAAACTCCGAGGACAGAGGGCCAAGTCCATGAAGTTCGTGGATAGCCTGATGATCCACAGTGGAGACCCTGTGAACTACTATGTCGACACTGCTGAGGGCCATGTGCTGCTCAGACAGGGTGTGCTGGGTATCACAGCAAAAATCATGCTGCCCTGGGATCCAAGTGGTAAGATCGGCCCCAAGAAACCTCTGCCTGACCACGTGAGCATTGTGGCACCCAACGATGAGATCCTGCCCCCCACTCCCACCTCGGAGCAGAAGGGTGGGAAGCCAGAACCGCCTGCCATGCCCCAGCCAGTCCCTACTGCTTAACAGGGTGTTCCTGGCAGCAGCATCTGAAAACGGAGGCTGCGGCTTAGAGACGTTTAATAAATCTTGCACAAAGACTGAAAAAAAAAAAAAATACCAGCAAGAGGCTGGGGAGATAGTTCAGCAAGGACCCAAGTTTGATCCCCAGCACCACGTGCCACACTAGACTCTGTGGCACATTCCTGTAATCCCAACACTGAGGAGGCTGAGACAGGGAGGTTACTATGAGTCCAAGCTGCATAGCAAGACCAAATAAATAAATTTAAAAATAGGTAGCTTGTCAGCTCTCACCAGTTCTGTTCAACTGACACTCTAGATTCTAACCAGGGGGCTTGCTTGTTCTTTAAAAAGGGGTGGGGGGGGAAGGGGAGGAAGCAGAAGGGGAAGAGGAGAAGCACCAGGCACTTATGTGCCAAGCAGTGGCCATCATGGCCAGCGAAGCACCAGAAGCAGAGGCAGCAAACAGATTCTCTCTGACAGCCCTCAGGAGAAGCCAACCCCACCAACACCTCGATGTCAGACTTTCCAGCCTCTGGAACTGCAGACAGTGACCTCCGTTGTGCCTACATGCACTTGGTGATGTTTAGTTACTGTGGCCCAGCCAAATACACACCCGCCTTTCACCTTAGATACTGCTGAGAACTCCCATCCACAGCCAAGGGCTCTGTCCTGGCATCGGCCCCCACTCACTGCCCTTCATCCACTCCAGGAATGATATAAGTTAATGGAATTAATTTTTATTATCTTTGTTATCATTCCACAATGAAAAATTAAGCTACAGGTAGATAGTAATAAAGTCACATTTTTAAGCTGGGTCCAGTGGGACCCATATGCCTGTAATCCCAGTACTCTGGGAGGCTGAAGCCAGAAGATCATGAGTTCAAGCACAGCCCTGGGAACTTAGGGGCTTAGTGAGACCCTGACTCAAAATAAAGAATAGGTCTGAGGAAGTAGGTCCATACAAAGGCACTGAGTTATTCACCAGTATATACATATATAAAGTTGTTTTTAGGGTTTTGGAAGGGGGGCTTTTTTTTTTTTTTTGGTCTTTTTGAGACAGGGTCACATTATGCAGTTCAGGCTGGCCTTGAGCTCACTTTTGTAGCCCAGGCTGGTCTCGAACTCACACTGATCCTCCTGCCTCAGCACCTCCCAAGTGCTGGGATTACAGGCGGGAGCCACTACTCCCAGCTTACTTCCAGGTTGTAAAACTCATTTAAAAATCAAAGCAAACCCAAAGTAAAGTCGCTCTAAAAAACAAAACATGTGTAAACTTGACTCCAGAAGAAGTGGAACCCCAGGGCAGAGAATATTTCAGAGAGCAGTAGCTCTTCCCTGGGGACAGGAGCATGCCTTGGCCATGAAGATTTCAGAGTGCTAACACCAGGACTGAGTCAGCAGGCAGCTGTGCCGAAGCACCCCAGCGAATCCTGGGATGTGGACCTCCTTCCCACCTCTGCAAGTGCCGAGACTGAACCCTGTATAGGAAGTGCTCCTCCAGGTTTCCTTTACTATTTTCTTCTAATGTTTAAAACTACATTTAAAAGTTTCAGATGTACCCTGACCTTGCTGCCTCTGCTTCAGCAGGAGGAAAATCTTCATTAAGAAAGGTATTTTTGAGCAATTGAATAAAATCCATTTTTAAAGTCCCACTTTAAAAAAAAGAAAAAAGAAAAAAAGGCCGGGCGTGGTGGCTCACGCCTGTAATCCCAGCACTCGGGAGGCTGAGGCAGGAGGATCGGTGCGAGTTCGAGACCAGCCTGGGCTACAAAAGTGAGCTCAGGACCAGCCTCAACTGCATAGCGAGACCCTGTCTCAAAAAGACAAAAAAAAAAAAGTCCCACTTTAGAAAATTGTCGTTGCTAAAGATCAAACCCAGGGCCTCAGCCATACTGGGCCTCTGCTCTACTGTTGAGCTACAGGAACAGATGCCTGGTGTGCACACGCCGGGATGGCTTTGGGGAGTGGAGGCCCCTGGGGCCTCACTCACCCACGTCGATGCCAAGTCGTCATGCTTTGGCCCATAGAAGGGGCTGGGACAGCAGCACCTGAGTCCATCCCAGGAGCCTCCACTGTTGCAGACATTGAGCACAAACTGACACTGATCTCTGGTGATGCCAATAGGGCAGACACAGGCCTCCCTCCACCCAGTCCACACCCCTCTGTTGAGGCAGTTCTCTCAGGGAGACATGGATTGCATAGCATGTCACAGCCTGAAACATGCTCCCAAGGACACTCGTGACACCTTGGGTGCACAAGTCGGTGAGGGTCACCCCACTTCCCAGGCAGGAGGATGGAGGCAGAGAGAGGCTAAGAGGCCTGGACAGTCCTGGTCTCCAGCTCGCATTACTTCAGCCCAAAAATGTGAGCAGCGAGAACAGTTGCGCTGTGTTAGGTGAAAGCCACCAGCAGGGCTGGGAAGGGGAAGCAGGAGACAGAGGCTGGGTGAACCGGGGAGAATGGACCCACAGAGCCTGCTAGTGGCATCACCTTTGCTCCTGTCTCAGTCACCTTCACAGTGCTAGAATGAAACACCTGATGCCCAGAGCTTATGGCTTGCTGGATTCAAGACAGTAACAGCACAGCAGAGAGGCCCAGCAGAGGAAAGATGCCTCTCCATGGCAGTAGGAGCAGGCACGGGACCCAGGAACACCCCTGCTGTGCCCCTCCCCTCTCCCCCCACCACCTCTGGCCAGACCCCCTCCTAACAGCACACCCAACCACTTAAATCAAAGGCTGGATCTGCTGAGGACAGCACCCCGTGATCCAGTCACTTTCCACACACAGGGGAGCGGCGGGAGTGGGGGACCTGGACGTGTTTTCTCCATTTTTTTCCCTCCAGTGTTAATCTTGCCTTTTAAAAAGAAAAAAATTACTTAAGCTTATTGATACATTTTAGATATACACAGCAATTACATTCATCATAGGGAATTTGTCCCTGTCATGTTGGAATATCTTAGATCGGAACCACCACATCCCTCAACTTTGGCTTGGAAGAGCCTGCTCTGGAACTTGTTGCCATGGCAACTAGTGATGACGTCTTTTTTCTTTTGTTACGTTTGCTTCCTGCCTCCACCCTGGGGACTGAACCCAGTGTAGCCCATGCTGGATTCGAACTTGCCATCCTCCTGCCTCAGCTTCCCAGCCTGATTGCTGAGGTCACAAATGTGACCTGGCCGGTTTTTCATCATTTGCCTATCCCTTGGGCCGACTTCTGTGCCAGCTGTGCTCAGAAGGGGTTCGCATTTGATTTCATGCTCCTCTGCCCTTGTAGTGAAAGTGTTAAGAATCTGAATAAATTGTTCCAAGCCTTGCAGATTGCATAACCAGGCCCACATAGCACCAGGCCCATCATCTCAGACTTGAGTTGCCCAGAGTCATTCAGGCTGTGGCCAAGGTCAGGGATAAGGAAACAAAGCATTGTGATGGTGACTAAGAGGGCCTGGTGTCTCCCAGAAGCAGACATGCTTATAGCCTTAGAACCAGCCCACCCCTCCCCGCCTGCATCTGGTTCCCAAGGGTACATTGGGGCAGTTCCGGGAGCCCAGAGTTCATGGTCAGCATCCTCCTCCCTGCGCCCAAGGAAGGCCCTGGCACCACTGACCTCTGATGGGTGCAAAGAGGGTGAGGGTGAAGGAAGTCCTGAGTTCTGCAGAACTGGGCATGGAGGGGAGAGAGGGGGACCAGGCCTCGGCAGGGCAGGGTGAGGCCAGCAGGAGAGGCAGGAGGGCCAGTGCCTGTGTGCTGACGCACTGCTCGGAGGATTTCTCACTGGTTATTTTTGACCTTTTGTGTGTGTGTGTGTGTGTGTGTGTGTGTGCGTGCAGTATCGAGAATTGAACTCAGGACCTTGAGCTTGCCAGGCAAGTGCTTATTCTACTCAGCTATCTCCTCGGCCCCTAGACCTTCTTTTTATTTTACCTCCTTAATTTTAACCAACTACAGAGGGACAGCTCACACTGAGACCAAAAGATATTTATTCATCTGGATCTCAAAAGGCTGGGGCTGGGCCGACAGGCAGCTGCCTTAGCACTGGAGAACATGGGGTGGGGGCAGATAAAGGGACACAGAGAAAGCCCCACTGGGGCCACTCACCACCACCACTACCGCCTCCCTCACCCTTCCTCTGGCTATTGGCAGCCTTTCTTTTTTAAGGAAGTCTTTCTCTTTAGCTGGCCTTAAACTCAAGATTCTCCTGCCTTAGCCCCCTGAAATCTGGTTTATAGACTATAATCTGGTTTCTAAATCGCCCCCTCCAGTTTATCAATTCTTTTTTTTTCCTCGTACCATGAATTGATCCCATAGCATTTGCCCTGAGCTACCTTTTTCTCAATTCCTTATTTTTTATTTTGACACAGGGTCTCACTAAATCCCTAATTTGCTTAGGCTGTGGTCAAACTTGTAATCCTCCTGCCTTGGCCTCCTAATGTGCTGGAATTACAGGCATGCACCACCACACCCCATTAGCAATTTTTTTTTTTTTCTTTTGCCAAACCAGGGCTTGAACTCAGCACCTTGCACTTGCCAGGCAGACACTTTAGCAATTATTTTTAAACAGTAACTGTACCCTTAGTGTTCTGGGGTACAATTCAGAAGGACAGCATGTGCCTAACACCTATGAGACCCTAGGTTACATCCTTGGCACCACAAAAATAAAATAATAAAGCTGCTCCCTGTCCTCCTGGGGTTGGCTCTCATTCCTTTCTGTTAAGGATTGAGTTGCCCGTAAACACTCAGAAGGCAGACTTCTTTGGAGAAATGGTTTATACAGATGGTCAGGTTAAACTGAGGTCACTGACAGAACCAATGTCCTAATGAATGGAAAAACGGGGACCCAGAGACAGGTGTGTGCAGGGAGACTGGCTAGAAGAGAAGGTAGGAATCTAGCATGAAGGGACACAGGATGGCCAACTGCACCCTGAGGCTATGACAGTGCCCTGGGATGGACCTTCCCTAGCACTTCTAGCCCTCCTGATCCCAGGGACCTAGATGACTCACCAGAACTGTGTGGCAGAAGCGGGCACCTCCAGGTGGTGGGCACTGTGAGCAGCCCCAGGAAGCAGGTGCAGCCTCTTTGCGGGCATCGTGGTTACAGGGGTGGGTGTGACCAGAGAGGAGTTAAGCAAGAGTCCCGCAGGTCCCCAAGAGGGCCCCACACACAAGTCCCTGAAGATATGGGCCTTAGCATCTCTCAAGAGGAAGCTGGAGGTGGGGACAGGCACGAGCACAGGGCCCAAGACAGGCAGGTCAGGGAGGGTAAACGTCACATTCTCTCGGCCAGGTCCTGGTCGCATTTATGCTGAGTGTGGGTATCAGAGGTCACTTGCCAAGGCAGATAGGGTTGGGCTGGTCCAGAGGACATTGTGTTTCTTGGTGCATCACATATATGTGTGTGTATATCAGTTACTCAGAAAGGTGAGAAGGCAGCCACACCCTGTCCTGGTATCTCCAGCCCATTGGTCTAAGGACTGGTGGGGCTCGTTGTCCTTGGAAAGGGAACGTTCAGGAGGCTTGAAGGTCACTCAAAGCTGACCCAGGCCCAAAGAGGGCAGAGAACACAGAATCAGGTAGAGCAGGGGCAGATTCTGAAAAGTCCCACTTTACAGAGGGGCAGACTGAGGCTAGACATGACTAAGGTAGGGTCGGGAGAGGCTAAGGGAGGCAAGGAAGAAGTGGACAGGAGAAGAAGGGAGGATGTGGAGAAGGAGGAAGGAAGGGAAAGAGGACAGAAAGAAGACAGTGGGGTGGAGGGATTTAAAGGAGCTGGGACGAGCCCCTCCCCAGCTGAGGTCACGGCTGTGGCACACAGGCCACCAGCAGAGGCCTGGGAGTAGGGGGCAGGGATTATGCTCAAATGCCTCCCACTTCCTCCTTTAAGAAGAGCTGGTCAGGAAGGGGCTGGGGCAGGATTCCCCACTGCTGCTGGAAATAGGAGCTCAGAGAGGTGGAAGTCCAGGGCAGACCCGGAGGAGACACCTGCAAAGCTGGGGCAAGAGGCTCCACTGTGGCTCCAAGCCCCCTTCCTTCCCTCCCAAGATCACTCCTCAGTGTGAAGGCTGAGCCTGCAGCTTCGATTTCTCTAGGGGCAACGAGGGAAAGGGGAGCTCCTGAAGACCCACTGCCACATCCCACTGTCATGAGCCGGGTCCTCAAAGCTTGGAGCCTGGAGCTCAAAGCCGAGGCACACAGCTGGATGCTGGCAAGATTAGAATCTGGGGCTTTTGAGGGTCGGCCAAATAGCTCAGTGAATTAAAGCACCTGCAAGCAGGCTCAGGAGCAGGGGCGTTTGATCCCCCGGCCTGCTGTGCCAGCCCTGTCCCGGCACCCTGAGATGGCAATTGAGACTGGGCATGGTGGTGCACGCCTGTAATCCCAGCTCTTGGCAGGCTGTAAACAGGTGGATCACTACCGAGTCTGATCTAGTAGTGAGACCCTGAGCACCCCATAGACCCTTCCCTAAAAACTACAGAAAATAGTCCGGGCTCTTAAAGCCTCATCTTGGCCGCAGTCCTGGGATACCCTCAGGGGAGAAGGCAAGGGTGAGCAATGTAGAAATGGCTGGGACAGCGAGAAATCTGTAATCCCACCACTCTAGGAGGCTGAGGTAGGGGACAATAGAATCAAGCCCAGCTTGGGCAATTTATTGACTTAATAAAATCTTGTGTCAATATTTTAGAAGGGCTGATGAGGCAGCTCCGTATGAAGGCCTTGGGATCAATTTGAGAGAGGAAGAGAGATAAAGATAGAAGCAGAAGAAAAGGAGAAAGACAGAGAAAAAAAGAAAAAGAAATGGTCAGGTCAAGAGTTAGAAGAGGCAGCTGTACAAGCTGGTAATCCCAGCTCTCAAGAGGCTGAGGCAGGAAGATTCATGAGTCGGAGACCAGCCTGGGCCACAGAGTGAGCTCAAGGCCACCCTGAACCACACAGTGAGACCCTGACTCAAAAGCAAAAATAAAAACAGAACCCCAGAAAAATCACACTCTGACAGCCTGAGAGGTAGGTGCCTGACCCCAGGGTGTTAGATGCAAAGGTGGAGGGAAGAGGGGGTTGGATGTTTGGTCACCAGGTGAGGACCAGGTCTAATGTTGGTTGGGCATCTATCCTGGGCCAGGGACAGCATCTGAGGGTTCTGTTGAATCCTCGTGCAGTCAGACCCCAAGCAGGCAATAGTACCTCTCATCTGGAGGGGTGACCACTTGGGGTGGGGAGCACTGCGGTCTCCTAAAGCTCCCTGGGCAGGGAGAGGGGTCTTGGGAGGGAAGGCAGTGCTCCAGGGAGCGAGGCAGATCCCGGAGCTCAGCCTGTAGGGTTGCAGTCACTCACCCTGCTCAGCGGCAGCAGCACAGTCGGGCAGAAGCTGGGGAACGAGGGCCAGGAGGCAGAAGGCCACCGTCGCCCTCATCTGCATCGGCACACAGAAGGCTGAGCCTACTCTTCTTCCCTTCACACAAGCTGGTGAAGTGAATCACAGCCAGGGAACCCCCAAAATAAAAAGGGCTCGGAGACCTTTGACCCCTGAGATACTGAGGAGCTGGGGACAAATTATAACCTGAGTCAATCTGGGAGCTTCCCCCCTGGACTTGGGGTGTGGGACTTGTATTAGACCAAAGGGCAGAGGGAGGGGCTCCCCTCCATGACCAAGCAGCGCACAAACACGCATACAGTGACCAAAGGGGCAGCACAGGGTCCGAAACAGAGCAGAGACAGGATGATGAGCCTCCTTTTGCCCTTTGTACAAGGGCAAAGGAACAAGGTAACTGGAAGGGGCCAAATCTGAGCAGGAGAGAAGGCCTCCCTGCCACTGGTGAAGACACCCCCTTCCTAAAGACACCCCTGTGGGTACCCCAGCGGGACATAAGGTACAGCTCCAGCCCCATGACCATCTGGAGTGACCTCGTCCAGACTCAAGCTCACAGAGCCAGGTGTTCCCCTGGGGCTCCCACCCCTCACTCCTTGACCTTGAGGTTTACTCCTGTTCCCAGGCCCCGACTGTCGACTTGTGTGCCATAGACTTCAGAAAGGGGGACCCAGCCCAGCCCCAGGGGAGCAGAATGACACCTTCCCCCGACTTCCCACCACCACCTTGGTGCCACACTCATGATACCCCAGACAACCCCAACACCCCAAATGCAGGCTGCAGTCCCCATGGTCTATAGGGAAAGGAAGGAAAAGGATGATGTCACTTTAAGAGTTGCTTTTATTCTTGGGAAAACTCCACAGTGGGAAAGCCCTAGGGCAAACAAAGATGCCAGTGTTCTGGTAACCTCGGGCTCCTGGGCAGAGGGCGGGTGAAGACCCGTGGACTTCTCAGCCGGCTGCCGCAGGAGACTGCGGATCAATCAGTCACCTGTGCATGGCCTTGAGCCTGGCATCACATTCCTCTTGGCCACCAGCGGGGCTCATGGTGGACTCTCAGCAACTCTGGCCCAAACTACATGAGGGCTGCGAGCCTCAGTCCCCCTCACCGAGTTGTCTGCACCACCTCTGGCCTCCGAATGTGGAGCTGGAGAGAGGAAGAGGCAAATGAGGCCCAAGCCGCAGTCCCAGGACCACAGTGGGGAGCCCCAGGGGCTGGGCAGGGAAGCCCCAGGGTTCAAGGAAGGCATAGGGCTGGGGAGGCCTCAGCTGTGTCACCTCTGCTGTTGGGTTGACAGTCCCCAGTGAGGGCTGGAAGTGGCTGTAGACATTCTCCAGGCCGTATCTGTCCTGCAGATTCTGGTCTGTGGGCGGAGGTACGGGGTGAGGGGGAGTCAGGGGAGTCTGGGAGACACAGGAAGGTGGTGAGGGGGGAGACTCCAGAAAAAGGAGATAAACCCTCTTTCCATCCACTGCCCGTGTCTTGGCAGTTCTAGAATGGGCCCAGGAGGCTGGCCCAGTGTGCCCCAGGGACAGGCTGGAAGCAGAGAGGGAAAAAGCCACAGTCTTTGAAAGCACAGACCATGTCCAAGGGCCTGATCAAGCAGTGATCACAGATAGGGAGAGGTGAGGAGTTGGGTGGGGCCCTGGCAGCCTGAGTCAACAGGCGCCCCGCCCTCCCTATGGGCAACAGTAACTACACCAAACAGAGCCCAACCAGGAACCAGCTCCCAGCCCCTGTCTTCATCTTGGGTGTCAGACTGACTCCCTGGGTCCAGCAAACCCTCGCTCCTTCCCACGTTGACTGACTCCCCACCTGCTTCCCATCCAAGGTTGAGAACGCCTTGTGCCCCTTCAGCCGCCGACCTCTGGGCCCTCCAGAGGGGTAACTCCTGCTTCTCCCCGAAGATGCTCATGTCAGCCAGTGACCCCACACTCCTGGTTCTGGGACATCTGAGGGCCCCAAGGCTCCTCCCTGTCCTCTAGAACCCCTGCTTGCCTCCAGATACCTCACCAGGACCCAGCTGAGTGAGCTGTTCTAACACGCATCCAGCCCTCTTTGGTCAAAGCTCAGTCAGCCTGGCCCCGACGTCTGGCATGACCTGGCTCTGCCCACCTCCTGGCCCACAGCTCAGAGCTTGGGGTTTGCCGCCTCTAGTTCCCTCCACCTTGAAGCCTCGCTTGTGCAGGGCCCCTTCCTTATCCCAGCAGGACAGTTCATGGCACAAGTCACCACTGGCTCACTGCTCAAAGAATGAGACTCGACTCTTCAGAGAACTCTCCAACCCCGTGGCCCTGTCATCCCAGGCAGGATTAACGCTCGGCCAGGATGCTATCTAGGGTGTCAGGAGGAACGGGGCAGGCAGGAAGCTGGGCTCACTGGGGAAGCTGTGCAAACAGAGATCCCAATAGACACAGCTGGAGGGGCCTGAGAGAGCTGAAGCCAGAGGGTGATGAGCTCAGGGAGACCGCACGGGAGGCCACAACGCCAGCCCGTCCCACGGTGGGGAGCAGAGCACCCCACACAGCAGCCCGGGGTGATTGAGGGTGAGCAGGAGGGAGACAGGAAAGGGGTTCAAGCCTTGGGAAGTGGGTGGGCAGAGGCTGGAAGAAGGCTGAGGATTGTCTGGGGCTTTGCAGTGTTGTCAAGGCAGGCCCACAGACCAGGCCACTGCAGCGCACGTGAGACAGGCTGTGGCTGTGGCCGTGGTAAAGGGGGGGGCGACGTCCTGCGGCCACAGAGCCACACACCCCACAGCATTCCCACCACCACCCCGGCCATGGTTACCTTCCCAGATGCCCTTGTTCTGGAAGCTTCCAGGGACACCTTCTTTCTGCCACTCTTGAGACAGGTTGTACTCATGGCTGCCAAGAGAAATGGGGCAAGTGTGGAGGTCTGAGCTTCCTCCCAGGGAAGGGGCATGTCCCAGCCACACCCTATGTCCTAGAGGGCTCTGCCCTCTGCACTGGCAGCAGAGGAGGCAGAGCAAGGCCACCAGATTCCCATCCCAGGGCACTGGCCCTGTTTCCAAGATGACCCTCACTGCCCCCGCCAGACCTCAAGGCAGTTCCTTGGCACTGCCAGCCTTGGCCAGTGCCATACTCCACGCAAGGAGGGGCTGGGGACCCAATAGCTCAGTCCCAGCTTCCTCATATGGCATCTGTGACAGCCTAGATGACATCAACCACAGTGCTTAAGCTTTTGTTTCCATTTCTCTGCCGAACAGATGTGGCCTATCACATTTTACTGGAAGCAACCCTGGCGGTACCCCCATCTGACCTCAGAGGCCAGGGGCCATCTGGAGTTCCCACACCAGCCCTGTGTCCGCTCTCTGAGCCACAGGCTGGCCCTACATGCTCACCTGTGCAGTCTCCTCTGGGATCGACTGAGGAAGACAGCCAGAGTCAGCACGATGACCACAAGCACGGCCAGCACCGCACCCACCAGGCCATACACGAGATTCTTACTGATGTTCAGTTCACAGGTCTCCCCCCAGTACCAGTGTGAGTCTGTGTTCGGGCATCTGGGGATACAAGCACAAGCTCAGCCCAGCCCCTGGAGTGCCTCACATTCGCCTCCCAAAGGCCAGTGTCAGTCACCCAGCACAGGCACAAGGTTGCCCCTGCCCTGAAGACAGGTTCTGGGTCCCCAGGGCAAGGAGAGGCTGGAGCACTCTGGGGGCAGTGATGGAGAACGACAGGTGCTCAGCGGGATCCCAGAGAGCCGGCACCTACCACACATGTGATATTTACCCGCCTAATCTCAAAGTTTGACATCTGGATGGGCTTATCATGTATTTTACTTTGCAGTTTAATTTATGATCTCAGGAAATTGAGCATCTAGGTCACAGCTATAGCTGATAGTGAACCATAGCTGAAATAAGGGAAGGGAAGTTAACGAGAGAGCAAAACAAGGGTCGGAGGGTAGAGAGAAGTGAGAGGAACGAAACTGCGGCTGGAGGTGGGGGATGAGAACCAGGTAGAGGGGAGAGGGAATGAGGGAATGTAAGGGAGCCGGATGAGTCATCTTCTAAGCCCTGCCCACCCCGCCCTGGCGCTATGGGACACTGTGCAGGTGGTGTGGAGTGGGAGTCCCCTGGACCCAAGGGACACTCACAGGCAGTGGGGGCCACTGCGCTGCAGCTGGCACTCTCCCAGGTTGCAGTTGAGGTACTCCTTCCCGCCCTGGGTGCACCTGGTCACACAGGTCAGCTGCCCATCCAGCTCCTCCGCATAGTAGAACTGGCCATAGCCCTCAGCAGCCTTCTGAACACATTGCTCTGCATGGGAGGGGTGGGTAGCCCGAGTCAGCCCAGCTAAAGCTCCCCAACACCCCAAATTCATTGCCCATGCCCACCGCCTTCCATCCGTGGCTCAGCGTAGCTGCTCACCCCGGGGGTCGAAGTCTGTCTTCACCACAGCCTCATCCACCACGGTGTCGCGTGAGTCATAACACAGTTTGGAGACTGCCAAGGACAGGAGAGAGATAAGACCAATGCTTCCCCTGCCTCCCGGGGGATAGCCCACTCTATACCACACGCACTGGAGGGATCAAGCTTGGCCTATCCCCAGATAGGCAGCCAGACCTGTGAG
>PVJA010029915.1:25000-26265 GCA_004027025.1 Myocastor coypus
AAGACTGGGCTGTTTGGAGCAGGATGATGGCGTGAGCCATGCAAGAATTTGTCAGCCTCTAGGACACATGGACCCTGACCACCCAGTGATCCAAGTCTGCCACAGGAGTGACACCTGACCGGTGGAAATGAGCAGACTACAGCCCAGCAAATCAATAAACACCTGCCACTGTCTTTGTTCTCTGATCAGCTTGGTCCCTCTCTTGATCAGTGTTAATTCTCTTGGCTAATGCCATATTCTCTTTCTTTTTTCTTTCTTTCTCTCTCTCTCTCTCTCTCTCTCTCTCTCTCTCTCTCTCTCTCTCTCTCTTTCTTTCTTTCTTTCTTTTCTGTTCTTTTTGTTGTTGTTGTTTTTGTAGTTTTTAGGAAAGGTTCTACAGGATATTTAGAGTCTCACCACTAGATCAGACTTGTAGTGATCTGCCTGTTTACAGCCTCCCAAGAGCTGAGGCTACAGCTGCACGCCATCATGCCCAGTCTCAATTGCCTTCTCAGCATACCCTGGGGGAGGGGATGGTTAATGCCACAATTCCACGGAAGCACACACCGTGTCCTGCCACCACCACCACCCCAACAAACTTTGCCTGTGCAAGAGAGTGAGTGCTTGGGATCTTAGGCCCAGCCTTATTGCCACCGTCCCTGTGCCAAGAGATTCTTGTGTTTGCTACCACTTCAGCCTGGCTACTAGATTCCTGTAGAGATGACTGTGGCATTCCAGAAGAAATGGGAGAGGACGAGGAGGAGAAGAGACGAAGGCCTGCTTTCGCACCACTGTCAAGGAGCTCCAGGAGGACCTACCTTGACACTTAGCTGCATCTTCCTCGGATGTACTGGTTTCATTCATGATTTTGGCCCTCACAATCTTCGTGAGGTTCTTAAACAGTGCCTTGTACTGCGGGATGTAGTTCGTCTCCAGGACAATGTCGCTTGTCACCACGATGCTGCCGTTGCTGGAAGGAGTTGCTTCATCAGTTACCCCATGTCACCCACACACCCAGCAAGTGGGGCCCAAACTGCGAGGGGACACGGAAGGGAAAGCAGCGATAGGACTGACTCCAAGGTGGGAGAGAATCGGCAGTGGGGCAGGGCAACGTGAGATCCAGAAATAATACTGACATCTCCTTAAAAACAAACATTCTCAGAAGGAGGATGTTGCCGGGCGTGGTGGCTCATGCCTGTAATCCCAGCACTCAGGAGGCTGAGGCAGGAGGATTGGTGCGAGTTCAAGACCAGCCTGGGCTACAAAAGTGAGCTCAAGGCCAGCCT
>PVJA010029916.1:0-26256 GCA_004027025.1 Myocastor coypus
CACTCAGAGCCTTTGCGTGCCTAGTTAAAAAAGATACAAGCGGAGCCCGGCGGGATGGCTCACTGGTCTAGAGCACCTGCTTGGGAAAGCTTGGGCGGCTTCAGGGACCGCGGTTCGATCCCTGGCACCACGTGCTGCGCCAGCCCTGCCCTCGGGGTGGGCTGAGCCGGCCATAAAAATGAGTGAATAAACAAATAAAGGTTCTGAAACAAGAAAAAAAAAAAAGGACCCAAGCATTCAGGCACCATTTGGTGGAGGATCCGAGCATGGGTGTTGGCGGCAGCTAGGTCGACCTGTCTTTAAGCCTTGTCTTTGGCTCCGCTGGTGATACAAAGCAGAGCCATGCTACTGGCTTGCTCAAGAGGTCCTCTTCTGTCAAGTGGATGCTGTGATGCTTCCTTCTCAGGCTTGTACTCAGCACCAACAGTTGACTGAGTAACTAAGCACTAGAGAATTCAAAAGTGTTTTTACAATGAAATGTGACATAGCATTCAAAGAATTGAGTACCTGCTGGCCCAGCCCTCAAGTGCGGGTGACTGAGCGCAGGTGTGGTGGCACGTGCCCGTAATCCCAGCACCGAAGAGGCTGAAAACAGCACGATCATTATGAGTTCAAGCTGCGTGGTGAGACACTGCACGTATACACAAAAAAATCAAGTGCTGCGGCAGGACCCGAATAGGCACGTGGCAATTGTTTTTATTGTCATCGTGTAGTAGAGACACAGAGAAAGTCTCTGGGTTCGCTATCCATTACTCTGTTAGGAAAGACACGGATAGGTAGCTGTGGAACGACCAAGTAATTTTCCCAAGCCAACATGCTCCCAAGCAGCACGAGATCTGCACAACGTCTCTAATCCCCTGGCTCACTTCAGGAAGCTTCTTGCCTTTGTAGTGCCACTGATCTGTCCCAGCCCTGGGAAGTGTCCCAGTTATATGGAAAGACCGGCAGAGACTGCCAAAGGCACAGAGCACTCCGCAGCTTGGCGGAAGCATCCACGGGATCCACTTCGTCATCTCAGTCTTAGCTGCACTGACTGAAACCCTCCAGCTAACTGGGAAGACAGCTATTTATGACAATAAGCAAAGCTCCACTAGTTTCGTAACTGCGAGGATGTAATGCCATTATCTTGTGAGAGAAACATAATGCAAATATTTTTAGCTAATGCAAGAAAGGTTTAATTTTAGAATGCCATGGCTGGCATCAATGGATTGTCAGCAACTTGCTTCTTCTTTTCTGGGCTTAAATCCTATGATAAATGAATCAGCAAGATATTATTTTTATTCTATACCCAATTCAACGCACCTCCCTTACTTTTTTTTTTTTTTTGCCATTGCTGGATTTTCACAATCTTAATCACCTTCTGTACAAGATGGAAATTGCTCAGCTTTGGATTTAAAAGAAGAAACAGATAAGAGATGAAAGGCGTTTCTTAGTCCTTAAGACAAAGTGGGAACATCTTTCTCCTCTTTGGAACTGTTCTCTAATTGAGGGTCAGTTGTGGAATTCTTAAAATACTTGGAAGGAAACCAAGTGTTGACGTAGAAGACATGATCCCTGCTTTGACTCAAATTGTAGAAAAAAAGGGGAAGGGGGAGAGAAACTGGGAACATCTCCTGTAAACTTAGGAATCTGATTTTTTAGAGGCAAGTAGTGCTTACTCCACTAATTTAAAAAAAAAAAAAAATAAGTAATGCAATGATATCAACTAGTTGACTAATAAGCACTGAAATGCCATTGAATTATGGTGGGGCTCCATTACGGTGTGGCTGATATTTGAGCTCCATTTAGCTTGTATCTTATATGTAAAATGTCTCCTGCCTTTCATATGTTTATTATTACAGTTCTGTTTTGAGGAGCAAGGTACAGGGGAGTGGAGGGGAATGTATCGCCCATATTTCTGAAATTCTCCCACGAAATATTTGCTCTAAAGCCAGCCTTGTGCAAGAACTGAGCGAGTGACATATTTCTTGGGGAAATTTCAAAAAGTTCCTGAAGACTGCAGACATCATCCCGCTGGGAGTTAGACATTCTGACAGCACATAGATCGCCCCTCTTGGAAGATGGAGAGCTATAAAAATACCGTAGTTTGGAAAAGAGTTCAAAAGAAACAGTGTCAAGTGGGGAGAAAAGGACATGTAAAGGAACATGTTTTCCTTGGTTTTGTCTTTGAGAAGCAAAGTCTCGAGGACCGTGAGACAACGTTAAGGACTTGTGTGCTATGTACAAAGGAGGCCGCAGCAAACCGCTGCCCCGCCAGCTTCCCAGTGTTCCAGAGCATGCTGTGTTTCGGACGAATTCTCATCACAGCTACCTGCTGTGGTTTAAAACTGCGTTCCATGATCCCAGAGATGTGGGCTCCAGGGCGACCTAGCAGGGGAGATAAAAGCTTTGAGAAGGGGCCCAGTCGGTTGTCCTTGGGTCACTAAGGACATGGCTTTTGGACTGCAGACCCAGGCATCTCCCACTTGATTGTAGCCATAGGCGCGCCTCCATTGCTATCTGCCAGTGATAGTTTGTGTCTAGTTGTGCCCCTAGAGCCTCATGTAATCATGGGGTAGATTTGTAGAGGTTGTGACTAAGTCATGATCCAGTGCTGAGATTATGGCTGTGCGTGCTGCTGGGATTATGGCTGTGCGTGCCGTGCCGGACCCCGGGGAAGGTAGCCTGGATGCACTATAAGAAAGGCAGAGACAGGCTGTTCTCTGCCTGTACTACTGCTATTGACTCTGCCCCTGCCTTTTTGCTTTCTCCTGCTGCCATGAACAACGACCCTCTGTCATGTGTGTCTCTGCCTTGGAGCCAGCTGAATACGGACTAAAACCTGCACTAACTGTTGTGAGGTGAATAGGCTTTTCCTTCCTTAATTCTGAGTGTTGTGTGTCTTGTCCCAGTAAGTAACCAGGACACTGCTGCCGTCCACAGATGCCACAAAGACGGCCCTGTGAACCCTTTCTTTGTTTAAAATTAGTTGTCTTAGATATCGCACCACAGTATCAAAAAAGTGACTAATGCCTAACTAACCCTACAGTGTCCAATACAAAAGAGTTTACAGAGGAAAGACCCGGCAAATGATATCCTTAGACACTCAGTGGTTGTTACACAAGGAACATACAGAATTTCTAAAAATGAGAACTGATAACACTAGTGCCTATAAATACGTGTAGAGGAAATCTGTAAATGCTGCTCATTGTGCTTTCCCCATCTTCCCTACTGATTATAGTGTGGAAGATGCCAGAAAATATCTGGCTGCACCAACTTCTTTTTTTTTTTTTTTCCACTTAAAAAGGCAGTATGTAAAACCGAGCTTTTCCATTGCAAATAACATTACTTATTTTATCAATAAAATTCCCCCAATGATGTATTCTATCTCCACATACTACTAATTTAGCGGGTTTCCTCTCAATTACATATTCTGTACCTGAAAGCTGAATTGCGCTGGCATTCCCACCCACCTTAACTATTCTTATATGTAAGAGTTGTGGAAAACTGTACCAATACCTCTTAAGCTACTCTAGAAATTCAAGTAAACAGTTTGGACTAGAGATAGAGTTAACACTGGCATGGCTTTAGGTTCTGTGCGTACATGTTATGTCACATGAGATGTTCTCAATATAAGTCTTTAGTCAAAGAGAATGCAAACTCTTATGTCAATGTGTATTCCTTTCCTAGCAGTTGTGGTCTGAGGCCAGTCACTCCTAGAAAAGTACAGACCCAACAGCTGTGTGTTTTTGAAGGAGTTAATTATGGCACTAAAAGACAAAGTTGGAAAGTGCAGGAGAAGCATGCTTATTAATTTATAGGCAACACAAGGTGCGCACCTCACAGAGGTAACGGTGGCCTACAAATGGCAAGAGCAAAAATAGGATTTTATAAAAGACAAGGGAAAGGAAAATAGGTCTGAAAGAAAGAGGCCATGCTCATCTGTCATGCCTGCTTGGTGATAGTTACAGGCCAGAGGAAAAAATACTGATCTGTCCCCAAGGATGGGAGCTTCTCCGGAAGAGCTCATTAGAATGCAAGTAGCAGTGCCGGAGGGAGAGGGCAGAGGGAGAGGGGGAGGAATGGAGCGCTCTGCTCTGTCCGTGTCTTCCCGTCCCAGGAGAAGTCACACTGCCACAGCGGTAGATTGAAAAGTACATCGCCCTACTTTTAGTACAGTTCGTAACAGTTGTATATTGAAGCTGTGGTGCTGCTGGCCTCGTGCGCCGATTACACTTGCTGCTGGGAGACAGCCACAAGGTGAGACCCTGCGTTGTGTTTGTGAGAACAGAGGCTATGTGAAGATACTGCTGAAGGAGATTGAAAGGGGCTTTCTGTGTGTTCCTTGTATGTTAAATGCAAAAGGCAGGTGTTAAGCCCTTATCCTAAGGGGCCCAGAAACCCTATGAACAATTTTCTCTGAACTCCCAACATTGAACGTTGCTAGGAAACAACCTATTCATTGTTACTTTAGGGTGGCTTAGAAAGGGCCTAACTACGACTAGAGTCAGGCACACACATTTCTAAACATATTTCCACCAGATGATTAGTACAAGTAAGTAGGGTGTAAAATATCATCAAAAGATGTAATTTCATATATTAATTACTTACAATGAAGTGAGAAACTTGTCAGTACCCTAAAAGTAATTACAAAATAAAGACTGAGGAGAAAAATGAGTGATTCACCAATGACAAGTAAAACCCAGCTTACAGAGTGCAAGCATCATCTAGACTGCGGGTTCTCCACCTCTGGCGCTCATCAATAGCTTCTGAGAAGTTTATGGCCCTGCAAATAGGGCCACACACTGGGGTTTGTGGAAAGGGAATCTTGTGACAGAATTGATTCCAAATCTTCCAGATGGCTGCAATAGGCCCCCTAATACATGAGTACAAGCTTGCACTGAGAAGAGTTCTTTAAATAAATCATAGATCTGTATCTTTATTACAATTTGGAAAAGTATAGAAAATAAGATATTGTTAGACTGTTCAGTTGACATTTGAGAATTTCTATGGATTATCTTTGTCATGAAAATATGAGAGAGCTGGCCGAATAGCTCAGCAGATTAGACAGATGCAGCCGCCAGGGCTTGACCCCTGGGTGTGCTGTGCTGGCCCCGTCCTGGGGGTGCTGAGATGGCACTGGAGACTGGGTGTAGCAGTGCACACCTGTAGTTCCAGCTCTTGGGAGGCTGAACACAGGGGGACCACTATGACTCTGTTCTACATGTTGAGATCCTGTACACCCTGTAGTCCTTCTCTTACAATTAATAGTTTAAAAAAAAAAGAAAGAAATATCTGAGGTCTCTATCAATTTTCAAAGATAATTTTTCAGGGGAAAATAATATGGGTTGGAAGCTATTTTCTTTAAGAGTTCTCTATCTTAGCTACTTTTGTCTTTGCTAAGGCATAGTAGTCCAACAGCCATAAAGTAAAGGAGGGAAGATTTATTTCAGCTCAGTTTTCAGGCGTTGTAGTCCACAGTCACCTGTCTCCAAGGCAGGGTACCATGGCAGAGGGGCATTTCAGAGAAGTGGTCTGTGGTGCGGCAAGCGGGAAGCAGCGAGGAGAGAGCAGCAGTCTCCTTGTCCCTCTTAAGTCTCCCAGGCTACGACTCTTACGGGTGGTGCCACCCAGACCCAGCCAGGGGCATCCATCTTCAGTGAGTTCATCCAGCCACACACAGAAATGTGCTGATTCCAGTTAGGGGACAAATCTGGTACCACAGGCCTTTAGTCCCAGTAGTATATGTCCTAGATCTACCAAGTTCCAAACAGCCCGACCTGTGAGCTCCTGAGGCTTTGGGGAGACCCTTGACACACTGTTTTCCTCACTGTTAAAGTTTCTGCTGAGAAATCTGTTGAAATTCTGATTGATTTTTTCTTCACTGCTGATTCGTCACTTTTTCTCTAGCAGCCTTTATGATTCTGTTCTCATGTTGTATTTCTGTGTTTTAAGTAATTAGTGGCATGGAGGGTTTATGTTTTTGGATCAAGGCTATTCAGGGTTCTGTATGCTTCACTTAAGTCCGTGTTAAATTCTTTTTCCATAGATGAGAAAACTTCTAGCTCATAGCTCTTAAATTCCTGGCTTTTGATCATATATATGTGTGCAAGCCTGATTTATTTAGGGATTTTTTCCACAAGCTACTCAAAAATATATTAACATCAAAAAACTTTGACCTCACAAATTAGTATTCATAAACTGAACTGAGTTCTGTTTTAAAAAATATGTAAATCTTTAAAAATTGTTGATGGCATGCTTATACTTCAGGCGCTTTTCTAGGGATGCTAACGTTAGCTAAGTATCACTAGATTTAGGAAGTACTTTTTAAAAATGGCATGCTCAGGGGCACAGGATGTTTGTTAGTGGAAGCCGGCCTGGGCGCTGGCTGGGAAACTGTCTCCTCTCTGAGCGGTGCCTCTTGCCTTTTGGCTGAGAGCACGTCTCCCTACGAAGTCCTTCAGCCCCGCCCTGCGTTTTCTTCCTCGGCTGTGTGTCACCAGAGCTGCAGGGCACCTGTCCCCGCTTGGCCTCCTGGATCAACTTCACCTTTCTTGACTGAGCTAAAATTTGTAGCACAGAGAAGAAGATTTCAGACCTGTAAGATGAAATAAGCAATTAAGCTTGAATTTTGAGATTCTCATTTATAGGCAAGAGTGAACATTGTGTGGTGGTGGCTGTGGTGGTGGGGTATGTGTGTCACATATACTAATTTTATTCCCTTTCCTTATTTTGGTATAATATTTTTATTTTCAAAAGACAAATATTATGTTTAATTTTAAAATTACAGAGAAGCTGGTTGTGGCCTGCCTATAATGCCAGCACGTGGGAAATTGAGGCAGGAGGGTCAGAGTGAGTTCCAGGCCAGCCTGGGCTACAAAGTGAGTTCAAGGCCAGCCTGAACTGTGTAAGGAAACCCTGTCTCAGAAAGACAAAAATAAGTAAAATCACAGAGAAATCAACACACATTCATAGCCTCCTCACAATGACTAAGAGAAAAGTTGCACTTTCCCAGTGTTTATAAATGTACAGTTAATAAAACGTTCTATGTCCCCATTTCCTGATCTCCGGGGTGACCTTACTGAGGTGCCTACCTCAGAACCTTTGCGCTGCCAAGTAGTGCATCCTACATAAAATCGCCTCTAAGTCTGTGCTATCATTTTGTGGTTTTGCATTTAGAACTCCATTCCCATAAGACAACAAACCAGAATAAGCCCGATACACACGATAGAAGTCTCTCTAAATGCGCCTGGCTTTTCCTCACACGGAGAAAGCACAAACTATCCTTTGAGCTACAAGGATTTAAGTTTCTGAAAAGCCAGTGCAGATGTAGCGGTTCTTGTCATTCTTCACAGACTCAGCAGTCACAGAGCCTCCTGCCGTGCCAAGCTAGGTGCAGGCTTTACCCACACCCCTGGCACTTGCCTGGGCCCTCTGGACCCATGCCGAGTGAGTGAGGAAGGGCACCGGTACCACCCACCCTGGAGAGGCGCTCGGTTTCAGTCTGACAGGTTGGCGTTCCTCACTCCTGCCCTCAAGGGCTTCCTAGCAGCAGATGGCATATTTCTCTCACTTTCATCCTTGTCAATGATTTTTTAGGTTCAGATAGCTTCCAAAGAGCACCCCGGAGCCCCAGGTCTAGCATCTCTGCAGCATTCAGGACTCGCAGCCCTCCTGCTCCCACCAGCAGGCTGCTTTAGAGATTCACAGGACCTTAGTGGCTTTCTCATTGTCAGAATAAAACAGTCCACATCCACGCGGGAAAGGGGAAAAGCTTGTTTTAGGAGGAGGACATTGGCCTCTTGCTGGTCCCTCCTTGGGGGAAGCGGAAGTTGTTGTTTGAGCTACTCAACTGGTGACTTTTTTGTTAGAGCAGACGCTGCCACCTACCAGCACCCGTTGGTGTTCCTGTGTACAAGAAGGCGAGGCGTGTGACAGAGCAACTGTTTGTGTGAGATTAGCTTTGCAAAAGCGTGCCTGGCAGAACTTCAGGCTGTGAGTTCCTGAGTTCAATTTCCGGGATCAAAAATAAAACAAATAAAATAAACTAAACTGTACAAGACACCATTCAAATGTGGGAGAAACTTGCCAACTGGAAAGAGATCCCATGAAATCGGCAGCATTGTGATGAAGCTGTGGAGGTGCAGAGGAAACTTGGAAATCATCAGGTGACAAGAGACGGAGCTAAGGGGACCATGTGAGGGTGAAACAGGAATTAAACACGGTCTACAGGAACAGCTAGCAGCTGCCTGACTCAGGTGTTTCTGAAGGTGAAGAAGCACCGACCTCAGGGGAGTGCGTGGTCTACACGCCAGGAGACCACGAAAGGATTTTAAGGGACCGCTCCCTGTAGAAGAGTTATGTGGAATGTGACAGCAGGCTTTCAACATGGGCGGAACTGGCTTCTTTTACAAAGACTTTGTCCTTTGAACCTAAGCAAAAATGGTCTCCAAAGTGCCTCCCTTTAAATTGTTCAAGAATGATAAGACTAATTGTTTATAACAAAAATATGCTAACTAATATATCTTTGAACTGAGACAAACAACAAACAAGGTTACATGCTCACTGAGGCAACTGTGGCCAGGCTGTCATTGGACCAGAATCTCGACCAACCCTGGCAATGAAAGTTGCATTAATTCAACATTTGTCTTGCCATCAGCGAATACAACTGCCAGGCATATTAGAAGTCAGGGTATTTGTTCTATAGCTATGCTATTACTTTAAGTTCAGATTTCCCACTGTGCTCATTTTACACATCTTTCTTCATACTTTCCATTATTTTCCTTTAAGAAAATATCATCTTATTAAATTCTAATTCTTTTACTGAACTTTTATTTTTTCTTTATTTACTTATTTTTGGTGGTACCAGAGATTACACTCAGGACCCTGCGCTTGCCAACCAGGCATTTATTCTACTGAGCTATCTCTCCTCTGCCTGAACTTTTAATCTCAGTTGGTCTCTGTGCTTTTGCATGGTTCTCAGAAATCCTTTGAAATCATTAATTTCAGGGTTTTCATCCCCTCACCATATCCCAAGACTTCATCGTGTATTTCTCCTTCAGTCTAGGACGTACTTCATTTTGAATTTCTTCCTGTATGTATGCAGGTGACAAATGTCTGAGTTTTCTTTCATCTGAAAAAAAATCTTCTTTGTGTCTTCACTCCTGAAATACATTTTGGTTGGCTTTGTTTTGGTGTTATGAAATCATTTTTTCTCCTTTCCGGTCTCCACTCTGTACAATGGAATATCAAACCATTTTTCTCCTGAATGTAGCATTTATTATGACTGCTATCACAATTTTGTACTTATCTTTAATTTTCAATCAATATGAAGGTTCTTCTTCATATTACTCTATGGGAATATGTGCTTTGCCAGTGAGAGAAACTCTTAACTGTTAAAAATACCAAGTATTTTTTCACATCACTCATTTTTGTAATTCTGGACTCTTCTATTTCTCAACTATGTGTAAGCTTTTGAAATTTTATCAAACATTCTTTAGTCCTCTTCGATTATCTCTAGTTCTTAGTAGCATGTGTGTGTAGTACCTAAGGGTGATGTTCTCCACAGGGGACAGTACACACATGTACCACCTCTTAACCTTAGCATCCTCTGGCTCTCCTTCCCATGACTCCATCCCTTAGGCCCTTTTCCTTTTGCTGAATTTCTGCCTACCTACGTACTACTGTCTATCTTTAATTCTGCTCTTTGACTTGTTTATACTATGAGTTTCTCATGCAAGATAAATCAGATATTTATATATGTATATATTAGTATCTGTATTCATAGATACCAAAAGCATCATTAATTTTTGGTTTCTGTCTTCCGGTGAACTCACCTACTTTTAATTTCACTAGATTGTCTTCAACTTCTTTCCAGAGACTTCACCTCTTTTCATTTCTATATACTTCACTTCATGTCCTTGAGCCTATCAGCAGTTAGGCCGCTTTAACATTATTGCCAGCTAATTCCAACGCCTTAGTCAACTTTTCTCTTCACATTGACTTAGATGTTTTAGTTTCTTTTTTTTTTTGTGTGACTATATTTTTCATTTATTGTATTCAAAACATGAATGGCATGCTTTAGAGACTCTGGGTTACGTTGTGTTCTTCTGAATAATGCTGATTTTTTTCTTTGTTTTAATACATGTACTTAAGTTAACCTATCTCAAGTACATAGGAAGCTGATTTCAGTTTCATTCCTGAGTGGGCACTGCACGAGACACTAGGTTTTCAGGCATGGAATCGGCCCCATGTTAGGCAGCATTCATCCACAGACGCTGGCGGCAGGTTCCTTAGAGCTCTCGGTCTCTCTCCCTCCAGGTGCGGATTTCCCAGCCTCCTCCTTCCTGCTCCTGCTAGCTGCCTCTCCCTTGCAGTTGCTTCGCACGACATCACGCAGCCTCTCCTGCTCTCTTGCTCACCTTTACTCGCCACTTGCACTCAGGCTTTGCTGTTGCTGCTGTTCTTTTCATGCTGACACAGTTTACTGGACATTAAGGCTGGCATTGCTGGGAGGTTTGGCCCAATGGGAGCTGTCCCTCCACAACCACAAGCAGAAACTTCTTCTAGGTGTATATGTGTAAGCACGTGTGCACGAATAGGTCAGCTTGTCTGCATATGAATACCCCAAGATTGTGAGCAGGAAGCAAGAATCACTTTCTCTTATTTACACAGCTGTGGGTTAGCAGTTCTGCTTTGGAAAGTGTGTGATATTTAGTTTTCCTGTCTGGTTATGTTCTCGGACTGTAGGTAGCAGAAGAGCTTGCATCTAAGCTGTGTTCTTTTGCTAAGACAGAGAGTAGAGGTATTCAAAGAAAGAATCAGAAAAGCTCTCTAACGGGCTAGACTTAAATGTTGCCACAGTGTCAATGCCTTCCTTTATAGTCCCCTGGCCAAAGCCAATCCCATGGTGAAGCCTAACAGCGATGGAGCCAAAGGTGCACCCTTCTCATGCAGGAGGAAGAAGCTCGGATTTACCAAGCAGTAACTAAGCTTGCCAAATTGATAACAAAGCATGCAACTAAGCAACTGAATAAATAAGATAATTCCTACACTTAAAGTCAGTGAAATTCTAGTGAGAAAGTCGTATTCCTCTTTTTTCTTGCTGCAATTCTCTTGCCTGTTTTAGTGAGAAAGGCACATGATACTGTTTTTCTTTTGCATTTCAGGCTTCTTTCTTTTTTCTGTGAATCTTTCCTTCTTCTAGCCTGCCTGGGAGAAATAAATCAATGACACTAAGAAAACAAAACAAAACCCTAAAGACCAATATCTCGCTTGAGCATATCTGTAAAGATGCTTTCAGGAGGCGGAAGCAGGAAGAGTGTCACTATTTCAAGGGCAGTGTGGGCCACATAAAGAGTTTAAGGCCAGCGTGAAGTGCATAGTGGGACTGGCTTGAAAAATTCAGAATACATAAATAAAATGTAAAATAATGATCCTAAGATATCTATTAGTATGGAGAAAATAATAATAATTTTTAAAAATGAAAACAAAAAAGTCTACCACGCAGTCACAATGCCAGAATTACCTCAGGTAGGCTACACTGGCTCTATGCATTTGAGCCATCAGCCAATGGAAGTTCCTAACAACTCAACAGAGTGAAAAGCAAAACCACCTGGGCACCCAGGAGACTGGAGAAAGAACTGGTAAAAGCCATTGATTGCCCCCGACAGAGTGTAAGACCCAACTAGACAGAAAAGAGGCTCTTTATCAGGACTTTTAATACCAATGGAAAAGCTGCATCCCACTTAATATTAGAAAGACTGTTTTCCCCAGGGTTGCACACAAGGCTGAGGAGGTCCCACTGCCCTTCTGTGGCATTGCTGTCCTCGCAGTCTCGGCTCACATCGGCAGACATGACCAGAGACTGCAGAAAATGCTTGCAGATTGAGAGGAAGAAATAAAATGGTCTCTGTACAGAAATGGGTAATGGTATGTGGAAAACTCCAAAAGGTATGAAAAAAATAGAGACAGTCAACATTAGCAGTGCACAGAGTCAAGTTGCATAGTCAAACATTTCCGTATGATAGCAAACTAAAGACTGAAGCAAAATAAATTTAATGCGGTGTAAAATAGCTTGCATGCATGTGAAATGCCTGTTTTTAGAAAATGAGTGCAAAGCTGCAAGAATTTGCTTAAAGGAGAGCACCTGAGTAAACTCAGTGATAAACTGTGATCACAAACCGGAAAAACTCAAAGCAGCTAAATGCCAGTTTACCTCAGGTCGATGTATAGGCTCCGTAGAAATCCAATGGAGCGCTATAACAGCGCATCACTTAAGATTTGACAATGCAACGATAAGACTTACATGAGAACGCAAATGCCCTCAAATAGCCCAGTAATCCTTAAAAGAAAATAAGTAGGAAAAAATCACATTATCACCTCTTTAGACTTATTAGGAAGCTATAGCAATCAAGACAGTGTAAACGGGGCAAGAGAAAGGAGATCAATTGAACAGAACAAAACTCCCAGAAAGAAAGGCAGGCACATGTGTGGCCAGCTGGATTTGGCAAAGGTGCGACAGCAGTTCAAAGACAAAAGCAATGTCATTCAAGAAACGGAGCTGTAGCCAGATGGCTGAGCTGAAAAATTACACCTCAAAGCTCCGTCAGAACTCGAGCTCCAATTAAGAATTTTTGAAGACATGGGAAAAGAGTGCATAGAAGGTGTTCAAAGTTTTCTCAGTTGGCAGATAAAGCACGGACCCAAACAGCACACATATGACAATTAAAATAATTCAAAATTTAAAATTTGCTTTCGTAAAGAGATAAGGGAGTAAATATAAATACAAACCAGACAGTGGATGGAGGTGTTTACACAGCCCCTGAATGATGTAGAGACTTCATCCAGAACACACACACAGCTCTTACAATTCCATCTTCTAAACCAGTCAAAGATACTTCAGATAGTTGAAAATTGAGAATCATATCAGTGTTGTTCAACAGTATTAGCAGAAAAGCAAGCTGAAACCTCAGTGAAAGCTAAGTGCATAAATATTCACATGGTTAGGGCCGGCCAAAGAGCTCAGTGGATTAAAGTGCCTGCAAACAGGCCATGGGCCAGGAGTTCGATCCCTGTACCAGCCGCATCCCCCGGTGAGTGCTGAGACTATGATTGAGACTGGGTGTGGTGGCGCATGCCTGTAGTCCCAGCTCTTGAGAGGCTGTAAACCGGTGAATTACTATGAGTCTGATCTAGTAGTGAGACCCTGAACACCCAGCAGACCCTTCCCTAAAATAGAAAAAAAAAAATTCACATGGTTGTAACAAAACCTTGTGAGGAAGGGTATGCTCAGTTACACAAAACAACTAACTAGGATGCTGTGGGGACACAAATGTGTGCCACTGACTTCTTGTAAAACCATTGAATAATTTCTCAGAAAAGCAAATATACCAACATATCATTTGCTGCAATTATTTTACTCTTAATACTTGCAAAGGAGAAATGAAAATCTTATGTTCACACAATGTTTTCCATGGAAATCTCTATGGCAGTTGTGTCCACTTTTATTATTATTTTCATAGATGTATTTAGAAAAGTCCCCAAATAAAAGAGACTTAATGTTGGTTAAGAAGAAGGAAATGAAATTTTCCTTCATTTTCACTTCATAGAGTGCAGTGAAATTCTACTTACCTTGAAAAAGTAACCAAGAAAGAGTATCTCTTATCTCTTTCCTGCTTCCACATCTAAGAAATTCTAAATATTTTCAGGTAACATACAGGAATACCGCTAAGAGGCAACATTGAAAATGTTCTTTAAAGTTAGGGAAATCATATATATATATATATATATATATATATACATATATATATATAGTTAGGGAAATCATACATATATATATATAATTAAATTTTATAATTCAAGTGGATATTAGTGACTAAAATCCCCTAACAGTAATTAGTATTTATTTCACATTTGAAGTTATTATCATATAATATTAACGTACTCAAATGTCACGTATAACTATCAGTGGTCATAAATATAAATATCTTTAAAAGCTTGTATGACTCTTTATTGCTTAAGTGTATGCCAAGGTCTTTCTCAAGTATTTATTTAGTATATTGCAATACTCATAGTAGCACCGAAAGGTAAGGTGAGTGAATGTTTTATCCTTACTTTATTTTTGAATTTTTTTTTTTTTTTTTTTTTTTTTTTTTTTTTTTTTTTTTTTTTTTTTTTTTTTTTTTTTTTTTTTTTTTTTTTTTGGACTGGGGATTGAACTCAGGCCCTTGCACTTGCCAGGCAAGCACTTACTCTACTAAACTATCTCCCTAACCTCTATCCTTACTTTAAAAGTAAGGAATCAAGTAAAGAGGTTCAAATTTTGGTGTGTGTACCTACAAATTCTCCGCATTTGAGTTTTATTAAATAGAACAAAATTATACACATACAAATGGAAGATGAAAAAATAAATACAAATAAAAAACCCTAAAGCCTCTAAAATGCAATGAGATTCTATAACTTGCGTCATTCCTTTTAGCTGCTAAGTAATACCTGGGGAAATCTCTTCCTCCTGTCAGCCACAGTTCCTCTGCAGATTTTGAACTGTATAAATTTCAAGTCTGGAAAGTAACTCGGTTTTCTTTGTTCTGGTTCTTTTGGGAAAAGGGAGGCTTATGCCACTGAGTCATCGCTACTCAATTTTACTTTCATTTCACTGCAACTATGATAAATCACTAGTCCCACTTTTATGCCACACATGGAGAGAACACTGTCTGCGACAGGATGTTTATCTTGGGTGATTAACGATCCTAAATCCCACTACTACCATGCTTGTAGCTTGGGGAACTTCCCCAAAGCACCCATTCCAGAGGAAACTTGTCTATGCCCCTCAAAAGCCAGTTCCATGTGGACTTCTGACTCCAAGATCAGGCCCAGCAGATTGCACTGAGCCCTCAAGGGAAGATAGACGCAAGCCCCTGGCACATCTCAGCCGCAAATTTATTTTAAGCCGGGAGAATATTTCTCCTGGGAAGGATGTCTCGCACCCCTCAAGCAATCTCCTGGACATTTTAAATATTTTTGTCCTTATATGAGCGGTTTATATTTAAGTCCAAGTAAAAATAGACTTTCTGAACTAGGTAGTTTCTTTATCATTGTGTATTTGCTAAGATACATGAAAGAGATTTGGCCTTTTGTGTGTGTGTGTGTGTGTGTGTGTGTGTGTGTGTGTGACTGTGAGACTGAATGTTTGCGGAAGAGAGACGATGTGGGAGGGAGAGAAACACCAGAGGAGAGTGGGAACAGAAAGCGAGAGGAAGAGACCAAGGGGGCTCTTGAAAGATGCCTGTCATCGAGGTGCGCAGTGAAGTGATTTCTGTGCCAACTGAGAGCGCTTTCATAACATTCTTTCCCCCTGTGACATTTCTCAGGGAATGCAAATGCTAATTTATTTTAGAAAAGAACACTTTTCTTCACTATTAAATACACACCTACATGGAAATCTACATTTCCAAAATAAATAATTTTGTGGCACATACGACTATAAGACAATTTTCACATAATGTAATAAAATGAAGATGTCTCCTTTTCCAAGATGTGCATGCCCAAATCCCTAGAACCTATAAACAAATTTCCCTACTTGCATAAAAAGAACTGCGCATGTGTGATTACCTTAAACATTTTTAAAGGGACAGATTATTGTGATTTATCCACAGGAGTCCATTGTATCCATACATGTCTGTCCGAGGGAAAGAAGGGAAGAGTCATAATCAGACAGAGATCGGCAGAAGTAGCCCCGCGAGACCTGAGATGGGGAGGACAACCTGTATCAGGAGGACACAGGTTGGATGCCCATGGGGACACAGGCTGGACTCCCGGGGGGCACAGGCTGGACGCCCAGGGGGACACAGGCTGGAAGCCCAGGAGGGCACAGGCTGGAAGCCCAGGAGGGCACAGGCTGGAAGCCCCGGAGAGCCAAGATAACGAGCTCTCCAGTGTTCCTTCAGGAGAGAAGGCAGTTGTGCCAGCACCTTGATGCTAGCTCCATGATACTTACACACTTCAGAATTGGAAGGCAATAAGCGTGTGCTGCTTTATTATTTTTTTAATTTTTATTTTCTGTATGTTATTTTAAACCACTAAATTTGTTGCAGCAATTTTGAGCAACTGTCACACACGGAACAGATGTAGGAGACACTTTGACCTTTTCATTTTACGTCCCTTTCACTGGTGAATCTGCTTGCTCGTTGGCGAGAAGATGAAATCAGAAGCACCCGCGGTTAGGACGACGGGAAGCTGTTCCCAGGCAGCCACGGAATTGCTTTCTTCACTATCAAAGAGGCATTGTTATCCTTCTGGAAATTTCTGTAATTTGAAACTGTTCGGGGGGAGTCTCCTTTTAGGATACATGAGATCTCTAGGTTGGCTGGCGCGAGAGCAGAAGCTTAGGGAATGGAGAAACCAGAGAAATGGCTGCCTGTGGACGATTTATAGTAGCACAACTGCAGCATGAGGGAAAAACAGACCCCCTCGAGCTGGCCTGTGTCTGAGCAGCACCTTTCGGTCCTGCGTTGTAGGACGGAGCACACTGTGGAGGAAATGAAAGCGCAGGAAGCAGTGATTTACACAGCAAGCGTGCCTGTCGGGAGGCAGCAGGCAGGTGGATGAAAGCACATCCGGAAGTCACAGCGCGCTCTGATCAAGCGCTCTGACATCAAACTGAATGAGCTACGATGCTGAACCTTTTATTTCTAGGCTATGAGGCTTCAAGGAAGTTGCTTACAATTTTTATCTTGCTTTTATCTTACATTAAATGAAGACCTAAGTGTACTTACTAGGGAAGCCTGCTGCAGAAATAGAAAGAAAGCAAACACGGGCTCACAGAGCTGCCGGGCCTTCTGAGAGGAGAAGATCCCTGAGGAGAACTCTGGTCTCTAAGACAGCTGTGAACGGTGTTTAGCTTCGTACGGAAAACAGACAAGCCCATGGGATGCTGAAGATAAATTTCTTCATTAAAAATTTTACATAGAGCTCATCTTGGGCCTCAGATGTAACAGTAGTACTTTGATGGTCTCGGGATCTTCTTTCCCTTAACATTTCCCCATGTAGTGTTCGGCTGCTGAAAATGTTCCCCTTCAAGTCACAGGTTGGCTTTTCAGGTCTCCTGAGCAGGGGTGAGGAAAGCAGCATTACTCAGCCAACATTAAATTCCCTGCTGTCCTCCAAAGACCAATGAATTTAAATTATGCATGTACGGGGTTTAAACCAAATGAGCATCAGAAATATTGGCCAGAGCGGAAGACCACTAACTCCAAGGGTGGATGTATATAATGAGACCCTGTAGACCCTGTAGACCTAGTACTAAACTAAAGAAGAAAAAACAGTCAGTAGTGTGCTCTAGAGTGCCTGTTCACAAGCTGGAAAATGGCTGAAGAGGCTCCATCTGTATGTTTGCCAGAAGTAGCCATTGGTCAGTGCGGTGCTCTGTGATGTCAAGGCCCGTGGAGATATTTTCTGTCAATAACGATCAGCGTTTCGTCACCTGCTTCACAGACATAAACCGTAAAGTTAAGTATTAAGCAATTATCTCTGTGTGGGGAGCTTTTCCTCAAATATAACTTCAGAATGTTCTTTTCTGTCCATGGGCAGTGAAAGCCCCTAGGATACGCTGTGTCCAAGTCCTCAGAGCCCTGTCCCACAGTCTGTTCCTATTCTCCTGTCACACAGCAGAATTTCCTTCTGCTGCCGTGGCTACTCCAGAGCTCCACAAGGGCAGGGATGCTATTTCAGATGTTCCACTCACTCCCTGCAGTTCCCCATGAAGAGCTGGGTATATAGAATGTTAGTAACACACATTCCATTGTTTGTGCAGTGTAAGCAATGCCATCCCATGTGTACACATTTCTACAACACGTACAGCAATCTGCAGTGACAGAAGTCAATCGTTGGCTGCCCGAGAATGGGAGTATGAAAGGAAGGGAGCAGTGGGAAAGCCGGATGACAGACACAGAGAGCTTTTCACAGGGGACGAAGGTCAGTTATGGTCACGCCTATGCATGTACGCATCTGCCACATTTACAAGCCTTTAAGCATTTTCAATTTTCCATCCATCGGTTACATATGAAAACAACAATTGAATCCAATGCACTTGAACAAAGCCCTCCGAGTCTTCTAGGCTTGGGTGCCAGCCCAGTCTTTGCTGGATCAGGCCTAGGAAATGTCACACAGATTAAAAATTAAGGGCCAGGAAGATAGTTGGGCCTGAGTGAAAGCTCAATAGAACAAGCAATTGCCTGGTAAGTGCAAGGTGCCGAGTTCAATCCCCAGTACTGCAAAAGAAAAGCAAAGGTAGAAACCACAGATCACCTTTGCCAGGAAGAGCGGAAAAGTCACTGGGTGTGTGCCTCAGTGTCCCCCTAATTAAAAGGCTGTAATGACACTGGCTACTAAAACCCACATTCCCATTCAGGCCTCCCGTGACAGGATGGGCTGGATAAGTAGGCGTGCACTAAGTGAGAGTGGGCTTTCACACTGGTTTCTGCTTTATCAGGAAGGTAGGAAAGACCAACTCCAGACCAAAAACCAGCCATGCTGGAATACACTGAGTCTCACCTTGTTTCCTTTCAGCATCTGTGTTTTCACACACATTTTCTTGTTCTCACCCTCAAAGAAGCCTCCCCCATGAATTTAAAATGTAGTATGTTTGTAAATTTACTGGGCTTAAGCTTATATGACCAAATATATACTAACCCAATGCTGATTGTGAGATGATATAGAAAAGGAAAACAATGAATCTTTGAATGTTTTAGGATATAGAATAAAATATTTTCTCCAAAATTCATTTTTCATATGACAAGAAATAGTTAAGCTCTGTGTCTCTCACCTAAACCTGTATCTATTGCAGACAAAACAATTTTATCTTTCAGAGCAATAAGACAGAAATTTTGCTGGATATCAGAAGATCCTGGGAACATGCTAAAATAAAGGCTCAAGCTCTCGCTGCACAAGGCTGGCTCGCTATTATGTCTCCTGAGTGGAGACTCCAACACATCAGATACGTTTATCAGTAATTGGATATTATTGCAATCGGTCCCCAAGCAGATCTCAAGGCAATCTCATGATTTGCATCTCATCAGAGAGGTAGAAAGGAAGTGCTAGTACAGAAAGAGCACCCAAGTGTTCTAGAAAAAAAGCCATTTCAATGTGTTCGTAAACAAAGGACATGATGAAAATTGGTCTCTCCGGGAAAAACCAAGAAAAGTCTTCCCTTCCCTGTGATAAAGCCTATCTGTCTGCTATAATTGAAACATTTAGTAAAATATTTCAAGCAATCATTGAAAGAACTAAGTAATAACGACATGAAATATTAGTCTCCATTTACTAGGAATGTTCAAATACTAATGCACTAAATTACACTTTTTTTTTTCCTCAAGGAAATATGCCTCCAGATTTTTCCTTAAACGAAATGCATCTAATTATTTAAAGCACTAATTATCATAAAGAGAATAGACTGCATGGCCTTAGGTGAAGGACACTTTATTTTGTGTTAATATACCCTCTAAAAAGAAACAGGAAAACATTAACCACTGGCAAAGTACTAGAGTCCAAGCAAAAGTAGGACTCGAAATTCTTCTCCCCTGTCTCGCATTCTTGAGGGTGCCACAGGCATCCAGACGTGGAACCATAAAGTTTCTAAACTCTGCGCTAATGAAGGATTACTATTGTTTATAAATGACTTTGTCTTTGTTTGGAATGATGCATACCCTGCCTTCTTTGAAGCTGTTTATGAGATTAGTCAGGATTTTTCTAGGCTTATTTTTGGTTCTAGCTGCTTACATGCTCCCAGTTGCTTTCTGTGCAAGTTCACAGCCTACAATCATGAATTAACCAAGGGCAGAAGGACCCACAACTACCGTTAAAAGTATGCCAGGGCACAGCGTGGTGTGACAATGACCTATTACTTATTTTACAAATAAGTAGAAGTGAGGAGCTCACAGGCTTCAAACATGAAATCACCATAGGGCATTGAAAACATGAACCACCCTGGCTTGAACAGTGCACACAACATACATGTGTTACATTATAACACAGGGCCCCTTAAATGTGCAGTTAAAGTTGCAATGATTAATAAATAAGGCGATCTTAACCTGATGAAAGTAAGCATTATACACACAATATATTATTTATACTGGTTAGAAATAAATTTTAAAAAGACCAAAAGTAAAAGTTTATGAACTGATTAAGAAACTAATGGAGTGATGTTTAGCTATTACAGAAGGACGTAAAAATGAGAGTAGATTTTTGCAAGCCATAAAAGCAAACCAATTTCTGAAGACACATGAAGTATAAAAAAAATTTAAATGGGAAAAATCATAGCAATAAGAGAATCTTTGTAACTATGACTTCTAAAAGTAAAATTGTGTTTTTCTTCAATGTGGAAAAAATGACCTATAATAAGCACGCAAGAGATACAGTAAATTATCAATAACTACTTCATGAAAGAATTTTGGGTAACACGGTTAGAGCCATGAAGTATTAAGCCTTTCTATGCTTGAGGTACCATTCTTGAGACCAATGATCAGCAGTTACCTCTTTCATAAAGTCTGTAGACAACTTTGTTCATTGGGTGCAAATTTGGAAACTCTAAAGGAAAGCCAGTCAGACTATGGTGACTACTTAGCATTTATCCCAGGAATAGAGGACCAAATTCACGTTAGGCTACGTGTTTAGGCGGCACTTATGTCAACAGGTAGAAGAAAGAAAAACATGTATGCATGAGGTTTTGGACGGCATTAAGGAGAATTTATGCTGAACATTAAGTGTACGTACTCTATTTTATATTGGACATCGTAAATGACCATTTTATAAGTCAAATATACCTATAGTCAACAGGTGGTACTATATTTAGCAATATGGTTGAATAATATGCACCTTGCTCAATGGAAATAATTAGAAAATGACTCAAAACACTACATGTTTTGTTTTAAAAGAAAGAGAACCCATTTAGGAATAGATAAAACAGAGCACTGAGAAACAGGACAGTGAATTCGAGAATGGCACCGTGCGATGCACTGGGAAGAGTGGGTGGGAGTCAAGCAGGCGTGAAGCATGAAGGTTCCAGTGCTGGTGCTCCGTGGGCTTTCAGGGTGAGAGGCTTTGTTGAGGTCCACATGGACCGGAACTTCATTCAATCTAGGTACAGGCGAAGCAAGAGAGGGAGATGATGAATTCTTATGAAGGCAGAACCCTGAGGGTAGACGGTGGACTGTGCGCTCCAGCCCACACTTCCAAGAATGGACAAGAAAGTATTACACGTAGTAGGATAGTCTTCTGTGATAAAATTATTAGGCCTAGAGAATTGAGTGAAATTGACATTGACAGAGAAAGCAATAGGCTTAAGCAAGTCATAACTAAAAACATTTAAAATTAATGAATGAAGAAATCAGAATATGAAGATATAAAATAAACTTAACACAAAATAAAAATCAGTAGACAGATGAATATGTTTCCACAGTGGAAATTAATGGCATCACTTTTGAGTATATATTCAAGATACATCTATTTATATATGAAGTCTTCAAGTACACTCATGTATATAACAGCTAAATCTTGGAAACAGGGGCTGGTGATATGGCTCAGTGGTCTAAAGTGCCTGCTTAGGAAGACGTAGGCAACCGCAGAGACTGAGGTTCAGTCCCCAGCACCACATGCTGTGCCAGCTCCACCCCCAGGCAGGCTGAGCCGGGCCTAACATAAAAAAAAAAAAAAAAAAAAAAAAACCTTGGAGACAACCCAGATGCCCATCAACCAAGGAATATATAAAGAAGATGTGGTATTTCTACACAATGGAATATTACTCAGCTACAAAAAGATAAATTTCAGTATTTGTAGGTAAATGGAACAACTAGAGACTATAATATTAACTGAAATAAATCAGACCCACATGTACAATCATAGTATTGTCTCCTTAGGTTTAGAACCTGAAATACAAAATAAACTTGAGGGGTACAGTAGACACTGGGAAAAGGGAATGAGCCTGTTCAAAAGGAAGGAATTACTGAGTTGAGAAGGACAGGAGAGAGAGCAGGAGAAAGAGATATATCTATGCGTGTAAGCAGGATGGTTTGGATAACTACACTGTGGATTTCTGCTGGTCTGTGGGAAGGAATAATTGGTGCTTAATTTGTTTTGTCTCCTTTCCTCAGTTCTTTGACTTTTTTTCTCTTTTAAATTTCTTATATATTTCATTTGCTTTCTCTTCTTCTGATTTTGCACGTATATATCTGGTAACACAAACAACTAACTCGAAGACAACATTATGCAATGCAACAGATACTGTGAAATTCATTATTTTGTTTAGTGAAACTGTATTATTTGTATTTTTTCTGTTTTAACACTATTGTGATACCTTTTAAAAATAAAATTTAAAATATAAGAAAAGGAAATGAATGACAACAAAATAAATCACCAATAAAAGGAAAATGTTCAATTTAAATAGACAAACACAGCCAGGCATGGTGGCTCTCACCTGTAATTCCAGCACTCAGGAAGCTGAGACAGGAGGATCACTGCACGTTGGAGGCCAACTTGGGCTAAATAGCGAAAACAAGTCCAGCCTGGACTACATGGTGAGACCTTAGCCCAAGAAAATAAAAATAAAACAGCGATGTGAACACTATAATGAAACTTTGAAACTATAAAAGATAACTAAATAGTAAACACCTGCTAAATAAGTGAAATAAATTCCCAATATATAATATTATGCTCAGTTATAACTGAGAAGCACTAAATACAATCATAAATGTTTAAAACAACGAGACAACATAACTTATATTGGATGTAAATTTATTTTAAAAGGGAGCAGAAAATACAAATCAAACATTGGCTGATTTGTACTAGAGGCCAGAGACAGACAATATGGTAGTCAATATGGCGAGCTGATATATTTTTGGGACGATTATCCATCTGCTACACCTAGATAATGAGGCAATGATCTGACCATGTGGCACATGGTCTGCAGCAGCTGGGTCTCCTCGGTGGGAAGAGGTCATGAGGAGCGGAAAGACACCAACGTGCACCATTCATGAGCACAATAGGAGAATTTATAGAGAAAGCACAGAAAGAGAGTGTTGCAGGTACTTTTCTAGTTGCTGGGGCAAAATTCTGGACACACAAAATGAAGGAAGGAAAGGTTTATTTAGCTCACAGTCGGTGGAGGTTTCAGTCTACACTAAGCTGGTTCCAAGGCTGAGGGGCATGCGGCAGAGGGCAGCAGATCACGGTGACAGTGAAGAGCAGAAAGCAGAGGGAGTAGCGACCACCATGGCTTCAGAGGGCAAGTGTCTCTCTCTTCTGTTGCACTCCAGCTAATCACCCAGGCTGCGTGTGGCACTCACATCCTTAATCCCAGCAGTACTAAGACCCATAATCCCAGCCTTGG
The DNA here is from genome assembly GCA_004027025.1 of Myocastor coypus. Lineage (NCBI taxonomy): Eukaryota > Metazoa > Chordata > Mammalia > Rodentia > Myocastoridae > Myocastor > Myocastor coypus. Next base: position 23,360 of record PVJA010029916.1, read on the forward strand.
ATCATGAATTAAAGGCAAACTCTACAAGTCCATCCCATGACTGTATGAGGCTTTTGTGGGGACAGCTAGGCACAAACCACAACACAAAGGAATAGCTTCCAAAGTCCCTATGAATTTCAAACAGCCTACATCTCTTGGTAATCGGAAGCTTACTGTTATGGCTGGTGTACAGAACTCTAAAACGCATACCTATCAAAGTAGTCTTTCACTGGTGGCCAGATCTAGGGTGTATGATAGTGGGATTAATACATTGGTTTCACATAGTTCTGGGTGTGAAAAATTGAAGCCCCTCCCTAAGTTTGGTGGCACCAGTCAGGACGCATGCAGGCTGGATGGGACACTTGCCTACCATTTCCCTGCTTTGGCAGTCTGTCCTGCTTGCCACGTGCTGCTTCTCTCTGGATGCCCCTCGGCCTCGACACCCTTGTTGGCCTCAGCCAACTATGGATGGAAACCTCTAAGAATTCTGAGGCGCATAAACCTTTCCTCCTTCAAATTTAGGGTTCAAGTATTTTGCCTCAACAAGGAGAGAAGTTGTTAAGGTGCGTAATGAGCAAATAACCAGGGGGAAAATGGCCATCTGCAGTTTGGGTAACTCTACATAAAGAGAATTACTGGGCAAGTCCAATCCTTAGGCTCATCTACATCTGTATATGAGAGACTGAACATTCAATATCTCCCTCTCTTGATCTGTGTTTTCCATATATATATTTTTTTCCTACAACACTGAAAAGTGAACCTATGGCCTTCTGAGTGCTAAGTAAGTGTTCTATCACTGAACTATACCTCCAATTCCCCATGCCAATTTACCAAGCTAAATATTTTACTTAATCTCCACAACACATAAGAGTTATAAATCGATGAAAGAATGTTTCATCAACTAAAACAAATGAAAAAGGTGTTTTGTCAAAACAAAAGAAAATATTTCGCTTCTTCAATTTTTCTTATTTTACTATGATACAGGATGTTGTACAAATCCACTCATATATAAACAGTGCTTTTATTTTATTTATTTATTTATTTATTTATTTATTTATTTTTTTTTTTTTTGTCTTTTTGAGACAGGGTCTCGTTATGCAGTTCAGGCTGGCCCTGAGCTCACTTTTGTAGCCCAGGCTGGTCTCTAACTTGCACCAATCCTCCTGCCTCAGCCTCCCTAGTGCTGGGATTACAGGCGTGCGCCACCATGCCCAGCTAAACAGTGCTTTTAAATCACAGTATTTCCATTATTTTTTTAAAAATTCATCTCTTCACACTTTCATTCCTCATCTTTGAAAATATGTCTGCAGCACAGCCAGGATTTGCATGTTCTTATAAATGTCCTTACACTATTAACTGGTTACATATAAAAATAATTCCCAAATCCCAAATTGCCTGAAGGAGTCAGGATTTCGCTCAAAGAAGAGTTTCCTCTAGTTGGTTAAGGAAGTGATCAGTAGTTACAGGTACTTTAAAGGGACCACAGACACAGAATCCAAAGAGAGTTATTGTCTTAGTTACTCTTCTCTCTTTGCTGGGAGAAGCACCTGACACTCAAAATGAGGGAAGGAAAGGTTTATTTAGCTCACAGTTACTGGAGGTTTTGGTTCATATTCATCTGGCTACAAGGCAGAGAGGCACACGGCAGAGGGCAGCAGCTCATGACTGCAGCTAAGAGCAAGGGCACAGAAGCTCAAGCAGCTAACTTCTCTTCCTTCCTTACACTGAAATGCAAATCACCTGTCCCGGGGGAGGTGCAACACTAATACCCACAATAATCAATCACAGATTCCAGAAGCTGCCAAGTGACTGCATGAGGCTTTGGGGGACACCTATGCAGAAACCATAACAGTTATCAAGAGTCAATTGTAGGGCAAATTGCTGCTGAGAAGGCCCCGACCATGACAGCTACAGAACTATAACCTTGTTGGCTGCAGAACCACACTGCCTTTTTCCCGATCCCAAGGCCAAGATGCGGACTAGATCTGATCTGGAAGCTGCTTCTACACCTTCCTATTCCCGCGTAACAATATTCTTTCTCTGACTCACACCAGCAAAATGCCCACTGCCTGAGTCTTCCCAGTGAGCCTCAGTTCCCAATGCAAGCATGCACCAGAATGGTGGGAGGTGAAACACGGAGTCTCACAAACAGAAGAGCTTAAAGGTGCAGCATGATGGTTCCCAGTCGCTGGGGGAAGACATGTGAGGCTGGAGTGGAAGGGATAGGGTTACACGCTGGAAAGCCATGGCCACCACTTCTTAAAAAATGAAGATGGAACTGGGAAACCTCACAAACAATGTATATTTATCTATAAATAAAGACAGGGATTTCTTAAAATTTCTTGTCAACAGAGAGGGAAGTGGGAAGTCTGCAGAGTAGCCCAGCAGCAGGATGTTGCGGTATTAGTGGGTGTTACTCTCTCATACTGGACAAACATAGAGCAGAGGTGCAGCATGATACATAGGAGCACTGCCGTATTTCTGCCCTCAGGCAGCGCATCTTCTTGGAGAATCCTGAGTCTTTGCCCTGAGAATTTCAGTGAGTAGAGTGAGGCACAAACATTGGGGAGATTTGCTCTTCTGCTGAACTCACTTTATTTTAAAAGGTCATCAGAAGTTCAGCAAATGACTTAGACATTGATAAGCCTATTGTTATTCTAAAGATTTGGCTAGAAAAGCAAAAGGTCATTGGACAATCAAGGCATTTAGAATAATTGAAATAGTTTTGGAGAGAAAAGACAAATCAAATTTAAAGGTTATGAAAAACTTATTCAAGAATTACTGTCAAGTTTTCTGGTAAAATAGTGTTTTACTGTCATAAATATAGACAAATATATGAAGCAAAATAATACATAGTCTAAAAAGCAAAAAAAAAAAAAAAAAAAAAAAAAAAAAAAAAAAAAAAAAAAAAAAAAAAA